>APFE031699839.1:0-20891 GCA_000404065.3 Pinus taeda | reverse complement strand
CATTCTGGCTCTCCATATTTTTCTGTCTCATCTCCTCCGTCAACAAGGATGAGACTATTTCATCAAACTGCAAGGTAGTTGCATTGCTACCTATTGCAATAACCAGACTATCCCACGAATTTGGTAAGGAACATAGAAAACTGATGCACTTATCTTCATCTGAAATTTTAATATGAACAGATGCTAACTGACTTACCATAGTATTAAATGCGTTCAGATGCTCTGTCACAGAGTCTCCATCTTTCATCCTCAGGTTATAAAGTTTTTTTCCACAGGAACAGTTTATTCACCAGAGAATTAGATTGGTACAAAGTCCCTAACTTGCCCCACAAAGCCTTCATCATAGCTTCCCTTGATACATTCAACAATATTGAATCTAAGACACACAATCGTATTGTGCTCTTTGCCTTCCGATCCAACTTCTTCCATTCTTCATCAAACATTATCGTTGGTTTAGTACCCAAATCTACCACGATCCACTGATCTTTATGATCCAGGTGGATGTTGGTGGCCACCCACCTATCCCATTTGGACCCCCACAGCTTTCTCTTTCAGTTTTTTCAGTTTGCTAAATTGTAGCACAATTTACTATTTTTAACAGTTTTTTGGGTCCTGAACTTCCAGCGCCATTTTGAGGCCCTAATTGACGTTTTTTTGGAAATATGGGGGAAACATGGGTCCATGGACCAATGTTGTCCTTCCCAAAGTGGTAGTGCTTGGATAGTTCTTTCTAACAAGCTATTCTACGTGTCAAACAAAGATCATATGCCAAAGTTACGACCCCGAGAAATTGATGTACCAATTTACCCAAACGAGGCCCACAATTTGGTGTTTCATCTTCTAGGGTTAGGTTTTGGGATGTGAAGGGTTTTCCATTATATCTCAACACTAAATAGGCCTTCAAGCCTCATTTAAAACAGTTTAGAGGCATGTAGCCACCACATCTCTTCTCAGAGATAAGCTACCATTGCCCTAGCTGGTTTATTTCCATTTCTGTTTGTAAGCATATTTCAGTATTTTATAATAATGAAATGAAGCATTATTTCTGCTGCATATTTGTCTTTATGGTTATCTCTGTATTTTTTTGTGTTCCTATTTAAATTTGGATTGGTGGTATCAAAGCAGTCTACTTTTTCTCTATTTTTCTTTGCATGTCCCCAACGAGGTTGAGATATAAGGAGTTAGGGCTTGAACTGGTCGAACCTTTGCATGACTAGCCTCGCAAATCTTGACGACCTCCCATGGCAGATGAGAAGAAATATGAGGGGGTAGGAGATCCTATCAAAATCTTGCTCGAAGAAGCCCTCGAGCAGGAAAGGAACGCGATGATGGATAGCTTTGCGTAGATCCTTCAGTGGCTAACTAGAGGCGACACATCTGCTTCCAACATCTACTTTGGAAATGCCACACCCTTTAAGGTACAAGTTAATTTTGAAATTCCCATCTTTGAGGGTCAAATAGACGTAGATGCCATAGATAAATGGTTAAATCTGCTAGATGGGTATTTTTCTGTTCATGAATTTTCTAGTTGAGAAAAGATTGTTTTCGCTCTTCTCAAAGAAACCCCCCACGTCAAGGACTGGTGGGAAACCTACTGCGAGCAGAAGGATGAAAGTACAGGCTCACTATTTTTAGGTGCACCAACTTGGAATGACTTCTAGGATGCCATCAAGGAGCAGTACTACCTTGTCAAAATCTACGAGGACAAATACTTCAAATGGACCACACTGCGGCAGGAACGAGACCAAGATGTGTCAGAGTTCACAAACATTTTTCATACCCTTCGCACATAGTTGGGTATCAAATATTTGGAGCTGCATCTGGTACTCACCGCAGTTTCCTACATAGATACATCTAGGAAGAGATGGAGTTCTTGAACATCTCCTGACTCGGCACAACATACTGATACACTGTCAAAATTGAGCAAAAGTTCAAACAAAAGAAGCGAGACTTTGGATTTGTAAATCTGAATCCCAAAGGACAAATCCAAGGCGGGGTGACCCAAGACAACCCCTCAAAGCTGCAAGAAAATAACAACTCCATGAAGTCAAAGAAGGACACAGGAAAGTGGTGTGAGTTCCACAAGAGTCCCACTCATAACGCAAGTGAGTGTCAAACCAAGTAGTCGCTAGTGGCCAAGTTGAAGGCTTCTGAATCAGATGCATGTTTCGACTCTGAGCCAGAACCTGACAAGGGGAATGGCAAAAGGAAGTAGATCATTGATGCGGAGCTCAGTGCCACTGTTGCCACCACCAAGATCCAGAAAAATGAGACCGAAGATCCAGAGGAGGGGGAACGTCTTTTCCACTCATAGATTTGGGTGAAGGGTTCGCCGCTGCAATTCATTGTCGACAGTAGTAGCCAAAAGAACCTCATTTCAGTAGAGGTTGTGAAGCGGTTGGGCCTACCGACCACACCACACCTGCAGCCATACAGTATCTGGTGGCTTCACAAAGGACGAGATCTCAAAGTTTTCTAGCAGTGCCACCTTCCCTACGGCATCAAGCCCTTCACGGACGAGTTATTGTGTGATGTTACACCTCTGGATGTTTGTGACGTATTATTAGGCCAACCATACTTGTGGAGGCGACATGATGTGTATGAGTCAAGGCCTCATGCTGTCATTATTTCTTTGAATAATTCATCATACAGGATACGAGAGGTAGCTCCACCTACCTCCACCTATTTGATCACTGCTAAGAAAGGCAGCAATCTCATCTCACAAACTAGGAAATTTATTTTTTGTCTAGTTCGCTCCCAAAGTAAGGCGAAGATTGTTGCTACATCCATTACCCCTGCGAAGGGTTCCTCCACACAGAAACATCAACAGAGGGATACAGTTATGATAGAACACATGAACAACTTCTCCTCACCCATAGGGGTACCACACAAGTTTCAGGTGGGCAACAAAGTTTGGTTACATCTGCAGAGAGAACACCTTACCAGAACCCATCAGAAACTCAGACCACTTTGACATGGTCCTTACACTAGTAACAAGGCTATACACTAGTAACAAGGCTATAGGAAACAATGCATTGAAGCACATCATTCCTCCATTCCTTCGCTTGTAATGAGTGTTCAATGTGGACCATCGTCGACCATGCTTCCCACCATTTCTGGACACATCAAAGATTGCAGAACAACTCACTAGAGACCCAGCTTAGCGGAAACTTCCTCATATCAGGGAGGAACTCAACACAATGCAGACCATTACTTCCTAATGGGGGAGGAATGATCCAGGTGGATGTTGGTCGCCACCCACCAATCCCATTTAGACCCCTACAACTATCTCTTTTAGTTTTTTTCAGTTTCCTAAATTGTCACATAGTTTACTATTTTTAGCATTTTTTTGGGTCCTGAACTTTCAGAGCCATTTTGAGGCCCTAAATGACGTTTTTTGGGAAATGTGGGGGCAACGTGGGTCCATGGTCTAATGTTGTCCTTCCCAAAGTTGTTGTTCTTGGATAGATCTTTCTAATGAGCTATTGTATGTGTCAAACAAAGATCGTATGCCAAAGTTACGACCCCGGGAAATTGATGTACCAATTTACCCAAACGGGGCCCACAATTTGGTGTTTCATCTTCTAGGGTTGGGTTTTAGGGATGTGAAGGGCTTTCCATTGTTTCTCAACAACAAATAGTCATTCGAGCCTCATTTTAAGACAGTTCAGAGGCATGTAGCTGCCACATCTCTTCTCAGAGATAAGCTACCATCGCCCTAGCTGGTTTATTTCCATTTCTGTTTGTAAGCATATTTCAGTATTTTACAATAATGAAATGAAGTATTATTTCCACTGCATATCTGTCTTTATGGTTATCTCTATATTTTTTTGTGTTCCTATTTAAATCTGGATCACTTTATCCACCAACATATCCTCCATCTTGAGTTTCCACAACTCAAAACTCTGACCATTAAATTTCTCAATCGCTATCTTTCCACTGCTCGCCATCTTCTTTCACTAGCAGAATCTATCTCTAAGATGTCCCATTGAACAGGGTCTACCATAGGCCTGAGCAAAACCCCTTAGCAACAAAGGCGACCCCTTGAACCCAAAACAACTCTAATACCAAATGTAGGTTTTAACCCCGTACATAAATTACCTGCATACAAATTCTAAAACACATAAAATAAACAATGCGAGAGCATAACACATAAAACACATATACATGGAGATTTTCCCTTGGATTCCAAAACTGGGACTACTAGCTTGATTTTTCATTATGTTCCTTTCAATGTTACAATACATATTTATACATGCCAAAGCTTTCAATACCATGCACCAAAAACCATCGCGTCCAAAACCATGGACCGAAAACTACCGCGTCCAAAAACATGTGCAAAAATCATGAATAAAACCATAGGTGGGTTCACCCAACCTAACATAGGGTCCAAAACCAAAATTTTCCGAGGCACTGCCACAGACCCCATAAAGTGGGGTTACGGGTACCCCTCAAACCCCCTGTTAACTACATGGAAAGAATATAAAACAACCCAACATGGCTGAGGAAATTGGAAAAGGTATTGGAAAAGAAAAATAGGATAAAAGGAAGGTGAAAAGACACATTTTTAGGAGAAGGAAAATGAAGGAAAATTGAAGGAAAATGAAGAAAATAGAGACAATAATGATGAATGGGCTTCTGAGGATCAGATGCTAGGATTTTGTCATGTTAGTCTCTAGCTCTCTCTTTAATTCTCTTATTCTCTCATACTCTTGGACACTTAGAGCTTTCCTAGAGAATGCTTGGAGTAATTTAGCATTAACTTGGATTTGGAAAAAGAAGGAAAAGGAAATAGGAAAGTGCAAGGGCATAGGTGGATCAACAACTACAACTAGATCACTTTTTAGGTAATATGACGCATGTGTGATTTCATTGTTGGTTTATGGATTCATGGTATATGCAAGTGTTTTTTTAGTGGTGTGTTATCACCGGCATGGAGGATTACTTGTATTTACAATGGATTTAGCCTTTCCTTGCAATTTTTTGAATAGCCATGGTGTTGTGGGTTTTTCCACTTGATTGTTGTGGGTTGGGAAAAAAGATATGGTAGCCCTGGAAATATTTGGGTTTACCTACTAATCATCGAGCCTAGGTTTGGAAAAGTGCTATAGAGCCCTTGGTGGGTTGACTTACTAGTCCCTAGAGTTGAGTTAGACAAACTCTTTGGAGACCTAGAGGGTTGTGGGTTGAGTTAGCAGTTCTGGGAACCCTGGCAAACTTGGTTAGAGGATGATCTGGTTGGTAATAGTGATGTCCAGCCATGAGGTGGAATCATTGCTTGAGAGTTGAGGTGGTTTAGCCTATGAAAGCCCCGGTTTGGTTTTATTTGGTTTATTCGATGAGATACCACATTCATGCTTGGAGTATGACATGGGCGTGATTTGATGAAAGGAAGATTTGGTTTAGCCTAATCTATGTTTGGGTGGTATGTCAAAGTCCCTGACTTGGTTGGAATTTTCTTATGTTAATACGAGGTATTTTCTATTATGATATATGAGAATATGTATTTATTATGGTGGTGATGGTATGTTTGACTTTACATGGTTTCTATGTAACTTGTTTATTTGTTGGTTATATTCTAGTTACATGATGTATATTATATAGGGCTCTTGACATGTTGTATGAATATACGAATGATTGATGAATACATGGAATAACAAGTGCTATTACAACTAGCTAGAGAGGGTTATATCCTTCTCATTGATTCTCGAGTGAAGACTATCAATTTATGTTGAAATATGCATTCATGACCTGTAACTTACATGTTTTCCATGTGTTTGACGAAATATCTAGTATGTGTTGGTTGGTCTAGGTCAAGTTTATGACTCAAGTTTATAATATGCGATGAGATAGTTGATATGCACTTTAGTGCAAGTGGGATCTAGTTGTAGTATTATGACTAATGATTGTGAGTTAATTTCATATTATGACGTTGTTGTTAGTCTTTATAAAAGACAATTTCAATTAAGAGATATAAAGTCTTGATATTTGGAACATGTGACTAACATGTGTGATTAGTTGTAGGGATACATTCTTGGTATTACCATGACAAGGTAAGAATTGATTTGTTGCTATAACTAACACTTGAGTAATGTGATAGAACATAATAAGACTCAATTGTAGTAAGTAAAGGAAAAATAAAGGAATTGAGTGAGAATTCCTTTGCCTATGTTTGGAAACCACAATTCCAAATGAATGAGTGCTTGCATGAACACAACAAGTTTTCTCAACCTTGATTTTGTTTGACATTATGTGGATATGTGCTAGATTCATTAACATGTATTTGACAATTATAACTATTGGTTTCAAATTATGGTTGGATCTGTCAAGGAATTGGAGTCCCTTGAGAGATTATATATGTACGTGTTCAGTTACAAGGTCGTGTGCTTGACACATCTAGGTAAGGTAACCAATATATTGTTATGTTAATTTACACTATGACAGTTGTGTGTTTATGGTAGTAAGATGCAGGGAAATACATCGCAAAGAGACTATCATGAAATCTTGAAGAAGGTTCGGGTTGATATTTCATTTGGAAGCACTGGGAACCCATCGGAGTTGTGTCATGGTGTTTGTTTCTAGTTTTGTGTTTTCAATCTTTTGTGATTTGTTTGCACTTGATTTGAAATTGATTTTATGTCTTTTGTGGTGTCATAATCGTATTTGTTTTCATTGTTTTATCTCGTTTGTTTCTTGTTCTTTCATTTTATGTTTTTAGGTCCATGAAAATTGGTCAGGGAAAGAGGAAAGTTAATGGAGCTCAAAGGGAGCTTAATGAAACCCAATTGGTAATGTAAGACCCAAATGAAGCTAGTGCATGTATGAGGGTAGCTAAAATCATGAATATGAGAGCCAGTTGGATTGATTGGGTCCATTGGGTTAAATGAATGGTGGTAGGACATTTATGAGAAAGGTAACAGGAAGGGTAAAGTGAATTGATTTGAGTTGTCAGATGCCTTGGCTATGTTAGGGATGGTTTTTCTCAATGTTGTGCATGTTTTGAATGGATAAATGGGGTTCTCTTAATCTTGACCTTATGATATTTGGTAATTATGTTGTGATCATGATCATGCTAATTTGTATATACGTATATATATGTATGTATGTATGTTGTTTTCTGACAGTGTTAGGCCCCTATACTACTAGTGTAACCTGTTATTGTTATTAGTACAACCCCCTTATTATATTGTTGTACCCATATAGTCCCCATATTGTTACTATTATGCCCCATAGCAGCCCACTATTGTTATTATTGTGCCCTTATATTATTATTGTTATGTCGCCTCTGATTATATTATGACCCCTTAGACTCCTATATATAGAAAGGAGGTCTTGTCATTTGTATCATTCAAGAATTGTTCATTTATGTAATGTGAAGGAGGTTTCCCCCTCAAAGAGGCTAAATTCTAAGGCGTTCATCTATCTTTTCTATCTTTTTGTGAGTGGGTTTCATAACATTTGGTATCAGAGCTTTGTATTCTAGGGTTTTGCTGCTCCAAACAGGTCATCGTGGTATTTTCGCTATAGCTTTTTTCTGTGACATTTCAGAAGCTACAAAAAAGCCCATTTGAGAATAAATCTTTTTGAAACGTGCGTCTAAATTTCAGATCTTGTCTCGCTATATTTTCAGAGATATGATCTGAGGAATTTAGGGTTTTTGCAAGCTCCAGAATTTCATCTAAAACAGGTCATCGTGGTATTTTCACTATAACCTTTTCGCTACAAATTTTCAGAAGCTAAAGAAAAAACCCATTTGAGAAGAGATTGTTTTGAATCTCAAGTCTGATTTTCAGATCTTGTGTCACTATATTTTATGATATATAATCTGAGGCAGTTATTGTTTTGGAAGACTCCCGAATTACATCCTAAACAGCTGACCTTGGGAAAATCATCATAACTTTATCTCTGAGCAACAAATTGAAATTTCGTCAGAATTTATACAAAAAAGAAAGATTGTAGTTTTCTTTGCATAGTTTTCGGATCCGAAGGTCGAAACAATGGCACATGGAATGTCATACAAGTTCGCTCTACTAAAACATTATATAATCAGGTCATCTTAGGAAATTGGGCATAACTCTTTCTGGGAGAATCAAATTCTGATCAGACTTATGGGGTTAGAAAGAGGACTCAGTGGGCTAATGCAGGAGACAATTTTAGAACTTTAAGATTTGAAAGTACAGAGTTACAGGCATTTAAAGATCAAGCTCCTGAAATCAAGAAAAGGTGATATGAGGAAGTTTGATGGAAATGATTCAGTAAATTGGATATCACATATGGAGCAATATTTTGATCTACATGGTGTACCACTGTTACAAAAGTTATGTATTGCATCTTCGTATTTAGAACTAGATCAATTTTTATGGTATAAAGGGCTTTTTTCTCATAAACAACTTGTTACATGGTCAATTTCCATGGAGGAAATGATAGCACATTACGAGGATACAAAGAGCAACACCTTCTTTAGAGCAACACCACGACAACTGGAAGAAAAAATAGAAAAAGGGCTTTGTTACAAAGTGGAAAGAAAAATTATGGCAACAAGGAAGTCTACCCTTCACAACTATAAAGATGGAAGTGTTGTTTCTCCTAGTCTTCCACATTATACAAGGGTTACACCACAACAATTGGAAGAAAAAAAAGAAAAAGGGCTTTATTACAATTGTGATAACAAATACATTAAAGGTCATAAGTTTGCTAAGAAGAAATTATTTTACATTGATTGTGGAGAGGAGGAAGAGAAGGATATATGCCAGGACCCAACCCCTGAGAAAGAAGAAATGAATCCAACCATATCTTGTAATGCATTGGAGTGAATTACCACTCCTCAAACTATCTAGATAGAAGGACATATAAAGAAAACAAATGTTCAAGAAGTGAAAGATCACATCGAGCATCAAGAAATGAATCGGACCATATCTTGTAAAGCATTGGAAGAAATTACTACTCAAACTCTCAAGATAGGAGGACATATGATGAAGAAAAAGGTTCAAGCAGTGAAAGATCACATCGAGCATCAACAAAATGTTCTCCAACTTTTAAAGGATAACACTACTTGGGTGCAAAATCAAATGAAACAACAAGTAGATCAACATCATAGTGAAAAATATTTTGATATAGGTGATTGGGTATCTTTACTGCTACATCTCAAGCAAGCTATTTACGAGAGGGAAATGTTGGCAATACTACATGCACTTAAGAAATGGTGACCTTACTGAATGGGAAGACACTTGAAGGTAAAAATGGATCATGATAGTCTTAAATACTTTTTAGAACAACTATTATCTTTAGAAGAACAAAAGAAATGGGTCAGAAATATGTTGGGTTATGACTTTGACATCATCTATAGAAAAGGGAAGCAAAATTTTGTTGCAGATGCACTCTCAAGAAAGGATGAGGATGTGGAAGCATTGTTTTGTGCTATTTCTATTATCCAACTAGATTGAATAAATGAAGCAAGGGAAGAATGGAAGAAGGATGAAGAAGTATGACCACTCATTCAAAAGTTGTGGAAGATCACAATTCAAACAATATTGCTAGAACTTGAAGAGGAAGGAAAAATCATATTGGAACCTGGAGCAGTCATAGAAACAAGAACCCAATCGCTACGAAATTGATCAATTTCAAAGTATCTCATCAAGTGGAAGAACTTGCCCACTAAAGATTCCACATGGGAGGACAAGAATTTTATACAGAAGCATCAAGAGCTACTCAAGCATTGAGGACAACACTTTTTGAAGGAGAGGGGCATGTTAGGCCCCTATACTACTAGTGTAACCCCTTATTGTTATTAGTACAACTCCCTTATTATATTGATGTACCCATGTAGTCCCCATATTGTTACTATTGTGCCCCATAGAGCCCCACTATTTATTATTGTGCCCTTACATTATTATTATTATGTCGGCTCTGATTATATTATGACCCCTTAGACTCCTATATATAGAAAGGAGGTCTTTTCATTTGTATCATTCAAGAATTGTTCATTTATGTAATGTGAATGAGGTTGCCCCCTTGAAGAGGCTGAATTCTAAGGCGTTCATCTATCTTTGTGTGAGTTGGTTTCATAATAGATAGGGTCGTTAGGGATCATGATTGTCTTATTTTGATGTCTATATATATATGTATGTATGTATGTATGTAATTGTCTGGCAGGGTGTTCAGGGATCATGCTTCTGAAAGAATGATTGTTATGCAGGTGAACAGAATGAAGAGGTTCCTGGTTTATGAAGAGTCAAGTGGGAAGAGTAGTCTTGACAGATCTATGAGGTCAATATCATGTGGATCTGGATTGATATTATGTGCTTATACCATCCCTATGTTTATTTTATGGACAGATTATGTTGAGGGATACATTAGAAAAATGAACACAATGTGATTTGTGACATGGGGGACCGGGCATGGATGGTGGAAAGACATTAGAGGCAAGGTTTCTTGGTAGAGACAGTGTGGTCTCTAAATGTGATGTACTAATATTGTGTATATGTTGTATATGTGTTGTTATGTGAAGATGGCATTGTGAACAAATCATATATGTGGTGTTGTGTAATATGGTATTTTGTACAAGTTGTATATACAATGTTGTGTATATGTGGTGTGGTGTACACATTGCACATATGGTATTGTGTATAGATGGATTTGTGTACATGTGGTGTTGTGTACATGTTCTGCATGTGGTGTTGTGTGAATGTGGTGTTGTGTACATGTTGTACATGTGGTTTTGCGTGCATGTGGTGTTGTGTGGATGTGGTGTTGTGTACATGTTGTACATGTGGTTTTGCATGCATGTGCTGTTGTGTACACACTGTGTAGGTGGTGTTGTGTACACGTGGTGCAGGTGGTGTTGTGTACAAGTTGTACACATTGTGTTGTGTACATGTTTTACATGTGGTATTGTGTACATTTTATACATGTTGTGTTGTGAACAAGTGGTATTGTGTAGTCTTTGTGCATTATGTGCATTATGTACTGTGCATGTGTATTTGTTGTGTTGTACTCTATGTAGGGATATGTATTGTATTGTACACTAGGTGTAGGTGCATGTGTTGTGTTCTACATTGGGTGTAGGTGTATGTATTGTGTGTGTATGTGTTGTTTTGTATATTGTGTGTATGTGTACATGATTGAAGAGAAGAAAAAGAATTGGGTGCTTGTCAGGTTTGGAAACCAATTTAGTGTGTGTACAAAAAGGACAATAATAAAGTTAGAAGCAAGGACTGATTGAAGGATAGGTATCCGTACTTTTATTTCAGTTTTTAATTAAGCATGTGATCTATGATTTTAATTTATGATGGTTACATTTTGAGCCATCGGATGAGATATGTTTATACATTATCATTTTATCGAAGAGCTAGTTGAATTGTTGTGACATGAAGTAAATAGAATTGAGGGTGTGCGTTATTGATGAGATACTAATGAGGAATGATTTGAATTTATTTGAATTTATTTTGAATATAATGAAATTTATGTTCTTGGTATAGGAAAGCATGGAAAATTTCAGGTTTGGGTGGTTTGAAATGCCTAGTTTGGGTGGTGGAAACTGACTGCAAGAGTTAGCAACATTTGCAAAAAGGAATTGGAATATGCAACAGTATAATGGTAAAGTAATTAGGAGAAAGGAAATTGTGGGAAACTATTACCCAATAGTGTACATTGATTTCCATGAGGATGCTATTACCAGTATGATTTAGAGGCAGGTATATGCCTTGGTATTTGGACCTTTTAATGTGAGGAAACCTTGCCAAGGTATGGATTGCCTGAGGGAATGTGTAGTAGAGAAGGGTATGCCAACGAAACTTGGCATTTGAGTGACTTCATGAAAGGGGATGATCGGATTTCTCGAGGAAGTATTTAGAAAAGAAGGTAAGGTTGGGGAATGATTTTTTCTTTTGTCATTATCATTACCAATTGCAATCAAAAGAACATTAGGAGTGTGCCCTAGAACAATGAGTCGGTAATTGTTCATTGAGGGAAAAAGTAGCGCTAGGGTTATAGTGCTAGACATTGGATTGAAGTTTGACTTTGGAAGTGGATTTTGGACTTCCTGCGAAGAACTGAATCCTGGTATTACATTGAGGGTGGAGGTGTTAGCATCTTAATTCCCTTGTTGACTGATGTGGGCATCGTAACTTTTTATTTGCGGGTTAAAGAATATGTGCATATTTATATGTGTATTTAATTGTAAATAATATATCGAGTTGTGGTTATAAATCTCCATATATAGTATGATTATTTGTTGGCTGAAGTAAATGTGCATGAGTATATATGTTGTTGTTATTGTAAATATCATAATGAGTTTTGTTATAAAACTCCAATAAACTTTATACTTGTCATGGTTTTAAATAATTGTTTATTGTAAATACTACAATGAGTTGTGTTATAAAGCTCCATGGGTAGTATAATTTTTTTCAATAGTTTAATACTTATAGGTGTCATATAACATTGAGGAAGGTGTTCCCCCATGGGGGAGAGGTTTGTAACAACCCCTGGTTGATTTCATATGTAAATAAAAGTATGATCAAGGTCATGGGAAAAATATTACAAGCTCAATGGTGGGAAAAATATCCTTGTGGGTGTCACTTTTGGTGTATTTATGGTTAATGAAATAGGAAGATAAATTGGCAAAGGAAAACAAGAATTATTTCACATTTTATTTATGAAAGTAAAGGAAAATAGGAGAAAATGGAGGTGAAGAGACACAAATTTGCATAAGAGGGAAATTGAAGGATAACTAAAAGAAAATGAAGAAAATAGAGACAACAATGATGAAAGGACTTCTTAGGATCAGTTTGTAGGATTTTGTTAGGTTATTCTTTGGCTCTCTCATCCATACTCCCATTCTCTCATAATCTTGCACACTTAGAGATTTTTTGGAGCATGCTTGGAGAACTTTAAAATTCACTAGGATTTGGAGAAATAAGGAAAAGGAAATAAGGAGAGTGCAAGGGAATAGGTGGATCAACAACTGCACTTCAATTTCTTTGTAGGTAATAGGTTTCATGTGTGATTTACTTCCTGATTTATGGATGCATAGTATATGCATGTGGTTTTCTAGTTGTGTTGTCATTAGAATGGAGGATTGGCTCAATTGACAATGTTTTTAGCCTTTCCTTGCCATTTCCTATATAGCCATGGTGTTGTGGGGTTTTCCACTTAATTGTTTTCGAGTTACTGATCATAATTCCTTATGGTTGTGAGTTGGAATAGACCATTTGGAAGCCTTGGAGCAACTTGTGTTGAGTTACTAGCCTTGGAGCCTAGGTTGGGAGAAATTCTCTAGAGGCCTTGATGGGTTGAGTTACTAGTCACTGAAGTTAGGTTGGAAAAACAATTTGGATCCCTAGAAGGTGGTGGGTTGAGTCTCTAGTTCCTAGAGCCTCGTACAACTGTTTTAGAGATCGATCTGGTCAGATTTTGTAATGTACGACCATAAGGCAAAATCAATGGTTGACGATTGAGGTGGTTTGGCATTTGAAAGCCCTAGTTTGGTTTTCTTATGTTTATTTCATGAGTCCCCACATTCATGCTTGGAATATGGCATGGGGGTGATTAAAACTGAATGAAAGCATTGTTCAACCCAATATATCATCGGGTGGTACATGGAAGTCCCTTACTTGGTTGGAATTTTCATATGTTAGTAATATGTATTTTCTGTTGTGATCTACGAGCATACATGTTGATTATGATGGTGATAATATGGATGACTACCATGGTTTCTATGTTGGTTATTTTATAGTTATATATTTTTTACATGATGTATATTTTCTATGGCTCTTGACATGTTTGATGCATGAATGGACTAAAAAGTGTTATTGAAGCTAGCTAGAGAGGGTTAGATCCTTCTTAGTGATTCTCAGGTGAAGATTGTTAGTTTATGATTATGTATGAATTCATGGCCCATAGCTTACATCTTTGCCATGTTTTCAACGAAATGTCTAGTACGTGTTGGTTGGTCTAGGTCAATTTTATGACCCAAGTTTGAATTTTTAGCCTTTTTTCATGGCATTTATAATTCTAAGAAATTTCAAGAAGTTTTGGGTAGTTTTCTAGAGGATGGGCTAAAAATATGGCTTAAATATTGGGATTTCATCCTCTGAACTAGATAATTTAGGTCATGGTCACACTCAGGCAATTTTGTGCATGCGGTTGAATCCTAAAACCACATGGAGTCCTTTTCATGCAGGCGGTTGTAGGGTAAAATGTGAGAAATGTAGCCACAATTTAGGGCTTGGTAACTTTGGGTGGTCCTTGAGTGTCTTGTAGCTCTGAAAGATGTTGTGAGTTGTTATTTTTTTGCTAGTTTATAGGCCACACTTCCTTAACATGAGCTGGGAGGTTGGGTCATGTCATAGTAAATATTCATCTCATGTTTACCTTGGCAAGAAATTGAAATCGGGTAAATGTGGGTGGGGGTAAAGACATCCACCTAGATTTCTTGGCATTTAAATATGGTTGATTAAGAAATTTCTTAAGAATTAACTCGTCAGTAACCAAAGTGATTTTTTTTCCCAATTAAATAATGCCTACACATTTTGAGAGTGTGAATAACTGCCGCCAATTGCAAGTCATAGACTAAGTAGTTCTTCTCATGTTCTTTTAACTTCTGCGATTCAAAGGCTACAAAATGGCTCTCTTGTATTAAAACTCCTCCCAAACTTTCTAAACATGCATATGTACAAAATTCAAACCTTTTTTCCAGATCAACTATTTTCAATACTGATGCCACGATAAGTAGATATTTCAACTTTTCAAAACTTTCTTTAGCACTATGGGGTCCATTCCAATTTCACTCCATGATTCTATAGGGATTTTATTGATGGGCCAGCCTTGAAAATTCCTCTATAAATTGGTGATAATAGTCGGTTATTTCCATGAATGATCTAATGTTTGCAAGATCTTTTGGAATTGGCCATTTAGGTATAGCTTTCACCTTTTCTCGGTTCAGTTCTATCACTTCTTATAAAATTATGTGGCCTAAATATTGATTTCTTCTTTGATAAAATTCATATTTAGAAAAAATTTCATACAACTAATTTTCTCTCAAAGTTGTGAGTATTATCTCCAAATGTTGCTTCTGTTCCTCAACAATCTTATAATATATTAGTATATCGTCAACGAAAACTTGCATAAATTTATCCAGGAATTTTCTTAAAACATAATTCATTAAACAAATGAACATGGTAGGTGAGTTCTTAATCCCAAAATGAAGTATTGTGAACTTGTAAATGACCATAGTGAGTTCTAAACATTGTCTTCAGTATATCCTCCCAGATTCTTAACTCGTGATACCCTAATATAAGATCTATTTTAGAGAATACATTTTCTCCCCTTACTTGATCAAAAAGGTCTTCAATCCTATGTAAGGGGTATTTGTTCTTTACATTAGCTTATTTATTTTTTTATAGTGTATAAATATCTTGAAAGTTCCATCCTTCTTTTTTAAGAAAACAATGGGTGCTCCCCATGGGGATACACTCGGTCTTATATAACCTTTTTCCAACAACTCTTGTAATTGGATTTTCAACTCCATCAATTATGAAACAGTCATTTTTTAAGCAGCTTTGGATATTGGCACAACCCTAAGAACCATATCTATTGATAATTCTATATCTCTTTTGGGAGGTAACCCTAGAATTTCCTCTGGAATTACATCAGGAAAAAATTGAGGCAGCTCTAACTCCTCAAAGTTTGTTGTTTTTCCTTCCAATTGGTCTTCTATTTTGATAGAAAAAATTGACATCCCCTCGTGAAAGAATTCTTAAGTTGTAAGATGGATATTTTTCATAAGAATGCAAGCCTAAATATTCCCCTAGTAAATTGCATCCTCCCATCATCTCTTAGACAAGTGACTATCTTCTGCAAATAATTTACAATGGATCATTGTTTCTACAACTAGTCCATCCCTATGAACATACCGTATGAACTGAAATGTAATATTTTTCAATTCATAGAATTTGGCTTCCAATCCAATTCCATTGTGAAATATTTAACCATACTATTAATTTCCCTTTATTCTCTAGTGGCTATTTGTACTAGCCAATGGGGTCTTAAATTTTTCAATTACCAATTTACATTTTTCTATGATTTTAGGACTAATATGGCTTAAACTAGCTCCTGGGTCAAATAATAATGAATGACTTTGGTTACAAATTTTACCTTCAACTTCCACAATTGTCAAATGGTGGTTTTCCTAACATTTCTCTAATGTTGTACTGATGCGAGGAATATTTCAACCCATGTCATTCACAGTAGGGACTTCTTGTACATTTCGAATATTTTGTATAGATCTTGGGCTATAAGGGAAGTTTATTTAGAGATGAGTCTCCCCTCAACCCCAACACTTCAATGGATCCCTATCTTTACCATTAGATCATTTACTAGGATCAACTTAATTTGATCGAGTTTGAATTGGAGTTTGTAATTTTCAGAGATGTCCATTACTTTTGTTAAAATTATGTCTGTATCCTCCCCTACCATTCTTCCTTGTCTATCCATTATTTGTACCTTTATTGTTCTGTAAGGTTCATTTTTTTCTTGTTAGCCCAAGACTTTGAACTTTGATTCTTTTTCTTTTCTTGTTGGTAACAAATATTGGCCTTATGAATTACCACATCCATAGTATTTAGATTATTGTATTATATCCACTCTTTAAAGGACAATGGAAGACAATTGATGAATCGTTCAAATTTGGCCTTCTCGTCTTTAATATAAGGCACAGTTTGTAACAATTGGGTGAATTTGGTTATTAAGTCATCCATGGTCATCTGATCCAATTTTATTTCATGAAATGCTTTGGTGCGATCATCAGAATAACATTTTGTTAGATATTTTTCTTTAAATATTCGTTGAAATTCTTCTCAGTTAACTTTGTTCCCAATGAGAAGATGATTTGTCCAAACTTCCTCCCACCATAAAGAGGCTTTCCCCTGTAAATAGTAGGTGGCCAATTTAGTTTTTAACTTTGATGTGTAGTCAAAAACTTGGAAGTAATGGTTAATGTTTAGTAACCACGATTTTGTTGCTTCATCAAACTCCCCATCATAAGTTGGGGGTCTAATGTTGTTAAACTCCCTGTGAAATTCCACCTTTGGTTTCCTTTTGATCCTATTCTCAGCTTTCAACGAGCTTTGCTCCCCTTCATCAACCAACCTCTTTATGTTGCTTACTTCTTCTTCTATGTTTCTCGTTTCAACAATTTCCTCTGTATTATTGTCATCTCCTATCACTTCTACTTTGTTGGAGTTGAGTCAATTTGATAAATTCCTTATCATTTGTTCTTTTTTTTGCATTTTCTTTTCATAATGTTTCTTGATCTATCCAAATATTAGTGAACTCATTTTTTAATTCCCTCATCATTCTCATCAATTCCATGGTGGAAATTCAGGATTTTCCTCCTAAGTGTACATATATTTCCTCTTCTTGAATAGGATTACCTTCTAGAAATAATGGTATAATGTATTTGTTTTGTCTTTAGAAAAAATCAAAATTTGTAATGTTCTCTTTGTAACATACATACTAACTATTAGTCACAATTGAAATCATGGTTTTCCAAGGTCTCCAGTTTTGGAAACCTAGCTCTCATACCACTTTGCCACATCCCCATGATTCTTACTCACCTCCATAATATGTTTTTTCAATTACAATATTACTGATGGTAGAATTGAGAATATATAACACTAGGAGGAAATAGGCAATAAACTCAAACCTTCAATTATGTTTATTCACATTTATTCTTTTATCATAATTTAATTGTGCTCTTCCTACATCAAGAGATATAGTTTATTTTCCTTAAAATAAAGTATAAGGTGTTTTTACTCTTGTATTATAGAATTTGTTACAACTTGTTCCTTTCTGCTTTGTCCCAAAATAATAGACTTCTATAACATTACAATTCCAAAAACCAAGTACACTTCTAGGTACATTACTTTTTCAAAACAAGGGATTGTAAAATAATTAGAATTGTTGCTTGAACCATTATAAGGTTATGCACACTTTATACATCTTTTAATAACATCTTGGATCAATCCCACTCAAGTGTTAACACATTACTAATTATGGTACTTTTTATTGGGTGCTTTCCTACTTGATAGAGAATTATCATTTTAAGGTATAATTTTTATTTGGTACATATAGCGTGTGGGGAAATATTCCAATCCATGCAATTATACTCTTTGGTCTATTTGATAATTGTGAAGTTATATGATATTACACCCAATCCTTATGTTAAGCGTGCACACACACACACACACACACACACACATATAAACCAATTTGTGAAACCTTTGGAATCATTAGAGTACACCGATTGGAAATTTTGAGATATTAAAATTAATTTATGTTTATGGACTTTTGATTTGAACCCCCCACTTGTCAACAAGAGAAGTTAATGGCTCAAACTTGTTCATCCAATAGCTAGGTAACTAATCCAGGGTAAATCAAGGGTTTTGGTCATATGCATGCCATGGAGAGAACAAACCTCCTCTCACATGTTAGGGTTTGACAACTTAGGACAAATAATGATGTGGTCGGCCCTAGACCGAGCATGAATACAAGCTCATGAGGAGCCCAATTTCACCAGCCATAATATCGTCCTTTTTCTAAGGTATTTCATAATTCCCTACCAAGTGTTCCCTCAACAAGTATCAGCTAGCTTGGATCAAGAGTTTACATTTTTGTTTAATCTAATTTCTTTTCCTTTGGTTGGTATTTTCTCAGGAGACTACAATGCAAATTCTATACTGGGTCTCATTTGTGTTCGTCAAAGATGTACAATAGGATACAAGGTAAGTTTCTTTTTTCCATGGCTCTTGGTTTTTCTCTCACGTTAGCACTTGGTTTACTTTCCTTAACCATAAAAAATTGCTATTCCTTATTCTCTTGTCGTGTTACTCTTCTTTTCTTGTAGATATTAAAAAAATGAAGTGTTTCCCTCTACCAAGGACTTTACCTCTATCATTTTCCTCAAAGGTATAATTTATTCTTAAAGACTTTCTTATTTACCCTTCGAACTTTTCATTTCTTAAGAATGGTTAGTGCTCAGATTTCTCCATTGTAACCCTCATTGTTTTTGGTTAGAAGAGTCCATCCATCACAGGGCCACTAGAACACACTTGATGTAAGTTTCCCTGTGTCTAATGTTGTGTCTCAGCTTCTTTCTAGGTTGCAACTCACATAATTTTTTATTAATTGTGAATCGTTTATACTTGTCTACTAGGTCCATACCATGTCTATATCCAAAGAAAATTGAACTTGTGATAGTTTTAGTTTTCGTTGATGAGGGTTGACCCATTCCTATCCAACTCTTACGAATTCCAATTTTCCAGGGTTTCACTATGTTCTTTTAAAGAATCTCCAACCAATCTATCGATGACTATCCTCTCTACATTTGAATTGGAACAATTGTTTTAATTGTAATGTATTACTAGATTATCTACACGCAGTTTGTATATTTCCTATAAAGTAATTTCCATGACTTCTTTGACCATTATTGAATTAGAACTCTATGAAGAATGTCTAATGGTGTGAACCTGTGTATGTTGTTCTACTTAAGGTTAGTTATCACCTTTCCATCTAATTCCTCTATGAATACATAGTTAATATATTTTATAATATATATATATATATATATCATATATATAGATAATAGATAGATAGATAGATAGATAGATAGTGTAGAAATACTAGAGCTCGTCATAGATATTTGTTTTGAAGATAAAAATTCTTGGCCCAAATTTATTCTTAGTTCTATTTCCAACGACAAAAGATTGCACTCTCGTAAATATGATTGAACCTAAATTATATTGTTTCCTTCCTATTGTTATTTGTTCTTTCTGTAATCATTATCAGCTCTATTGGAGTACCTAAAACGGATTTTACTTTCTTTATATTCTCCTTTCTTGTAATTGAAAGGTTTTACTTTTGAAATATAGTCTAAAGACAATTTGTAGGATTTTACTTGTATAACTCAGTTTAGGCATAAAATAGCTAAATACCTTAGTTCTAGGGACTATGTCAAGCATTTAATACAATCTAAAAAGAATTTTCAGGATTTATTTTGTTTGTATAACTTAGTTTAGACATACATTAGCTAAATATCGTATTTCCAAGGACTATGCCAAGTAGTTAGCTACAAGCCGGTAGTGAGGTGCTAACCCTTACACTGGTCTTGTAAGATTTCTTTTTTACAATAAATAACTCGAACTAGTAAAAAAGGAATAACTGTGATTTATTTAATATTTAACTAGCAACTCTTCTCAGATAGGTAATTTTTTCCTCATGTTCAATTTCATATTTCTTGCCAGTGTAACCAGTTAGAGCATATATGAAACAACAAAATGCACATGTAACTAGGATTTTCCTTTATCAGCAAGACTAGAGATTAAATCAACATAACTCAAGGATATATATACCTTAGAGTCACAATACTTATCTCGGTATCTTTGATATGTGCCAAGACAACTTCATGCCTACCAACCATAAGTCAGTTCATCTGACCTCCCCCAATCTCTAACCCTTTTTCAATCAGGAAAAACATTGTTCATAGGTTGAAAAGTTTGTTAATATCAACCCTCAAGCATAACTCTACTAAAGGGTCTTGCATCGACATTTATCTCCCACTAGTGGCTTAGTAGTCATCGTACTTCTCTCCCAAAGTGGCACCAAGATGGGAGTACTAGATTAATGTCATTTATCATCAACAATGAACACTTTCGAAAAATACCTATAAGTTCCTCAGTAGCCTCATGGTGTTTTTCTCCAACCATTACTTCTTTTGTCACTTTCCCCTTTTTCCCTAGCTAGGTTCTCTCTTTTTTTGGAACTGTTTTTTTCCAATTTCTTGGAATATAACTAGCTCCTTCAACTTCCCTCTGTCTGAAAAATGAATTTCAACTCCC
>APFE031699826.1:139327-254059 GCA_000404065.3 Pinus taeda | reverse complement strand
GCGCCCTGAAAAACCTCTGGGAGCCATTGATTGTGCAGAAACTAGCTATCAAACATGGGATTCCAATGAATTGCTGCCGGATTTTGACCGAAAAAATCCGCCGGAAAGACATTCAAAAAGTCGCGTTATAGACTACTGCTCTATTTACCAGTGAAGCGGTATAATTAATTTTTCAGGGGAACACTTTTTGGTTAATAGTTATGGAGATGTTCATGATATGATCAACCATCCATCTGGCTGTTTGTATTGATGGTCATGAAACGCGGAAGCATGCCTAAGATAGGCCCATCCATTCCTCTGATATTGATAGCCATGAAATGGCCTCATACGAAACAAAAGACCCGCCCCGCCCAAATTCGAAATTTGAACTGTACCGATGTCCTTAGAAGGTGTATTAATGGGTCTATGGGGTCAGAAATATTGGTTACCCTCTACTAGTGTTCTTCTGGAACTGAAACCTATGTTTGTAGCCATAAATCAATCATGGGTGAATGCTTAATTATAGCTGGACCTTTCTCTGTTCTGCCAGCTGACTCTGGTTTTGAGAGTGACGATGATAGATCGATGTCACGAAAATCACCACCGAGAATGGATCAGCGAGGAAGAATGGACTCACTATTCAACAGAATTGCGATGTTGATTGCTTGCGATCGTCGTCCGCTGTGTCGATATTTAAAGTTCCCAACTTCCTGAAAGACTCAAAAAGAAGAAGCATATGTTCCTAAAATAGTTTCGTTGGGTCTGTATCATCACAAGAAAGCAGAGCTCCCTTCCATGGATAATCACAAAGGAAGAGCCCTGCGTAGAATGACGACGTGATTTAATATCAAAAGGAACCTCGCCAACGTTCCAAATAATATGAATTTCTCCCGAAGCAAAGAATGTGATCTGCAGGTGGAGGACGAAATCAAGAAGGGCTACGAAGAAAAAATCGATTGCGACGGAGAGAACCTCACTATGATGCTCAGTTTCGACTGGTTGCTTCATTTTAGAGGTATAGAGGACTCTGGGCGACGACAAATTCCTAGTAGCGAACGTGAGTAATTACTATGATCCTATTTTTGAGAGAAATAAGATTGATTACACTAGGTTCGATATACTGAACGACATTTTGATGCTCGAGAATCAAATCCCCGTAACCGTTCTCCGAAAGCTGCTACAACTGGAGCTCGACTCAGTCCCTATTGTTGAGGTCCAGAGAAAGCTTTTCAAAGTGCTGGTAAAAGCTACAAGGTCCAAGTTTTATCCTTTCAATTACGATATGAGTAATTGGTCATGGCCGCAGCCAGATAAACATGTTCAGCATCTTCTGGGCTTGTTGCACGGGCTGATTGTCTATGCAGATGATCAAATCGAACCCAACGGCCCAGATGAAGGAGCAGAAAATGACGTTAAACGCATCCCTCGTGCAGCGGAATTAAGAAATGCTGGGATCAAAATTGAGCGATCGGATGGAGGCATCAAGAAGATTAGATTTGAGGCTAAGAGGGCCACAATTTGTCTTCTGCCGATATCACAGACCAGACAGAGGTACTCTTTCGTAACCTAGTAGCGTTTGAGGTGTGCAAGGCATCTAAAATCAATTATGTGACGTGTTACCTGAGTTTGATGGACAAGCTGATCGACTCTGATGAAGACGTGGCTGTGATGAGAAGAAGTAACATCGTTACAAATTACCTTGGGAGCAACGCAGAGGTTGCCGATCTCTTCAATGGTCTATGTAAGGGAGTTACCGTTAGCCGGATAGATGTACTCGGGCAACTGAAACGACAAGTGAATGTTCAATACAGAAGTAAATTCAAGGTTTGGTTTGCCGAGCTCATGAAGGAGCATTTCTCATAGCCGTGGAGAAGTTTAGCTCTAGCGGCGGCAATTATTGTAGTGTTGCTTACCGCTGTGCAAACCCTCTTCTCAATATTCTCAGTATATAAACCATGATCTCAGGTGGCCTTTCAAATGATTTTTCTTTTTCAAATCACTGCATTACAATAGTATGTGATCCGGGGCTTCCTATTTATTTTTTCAGACGAAAAAAACAGACTTTCATTCCTTAACATAGAAAGTTACATATTTTCATGGATTATATCAGATCGTCCTTAACATAGAAAGTTACATATTTTCATCGATTATATTAGATCGTACAAAGAAGATAACATTGAAATCTACGGATCAACACTTCAAAGAAGAAGATCGTCCACAGAACAATTTTTCAACCTGAAAAGAGCCAGAAAGCAAGAAAAACAGAGGATCCATGCAGATCAGGCGCTTTTTTGATTATTAAGTGATTTGCATGTTGATGGCTATAACAAGTACAAAATGTAGAGGATAAATTAAAGTGTACGATAAGTTCTTTTGAATATTTTATTTAAACTGTTTTTGCTGCCTTTGGGTTTGGCAATGAAATCATGAATGGGCTTTAGTTGTAGTGATTAGCAGGTTGATTGTCAATTGTATGAATATTGTGGACATGTACAAAAACAATCAGAAATTTTGTTTGACATAGCAGATTTCCAGTACCTCTTACCCTTTCTCTTGATCCATGGATTTAATTGTTGAGTTGCTTTTTAAAATTAATTGCTTTTTAAAATTAAAACCCTTTCGCTCAATCCCATGGATTATGGATTTAATTGTTGAGTCGCTAGTCGCTTTTTAAAATTAAAAAACACTTCTAAAAAACTGCATTGTTTATATCCATGAAAGAGACACTATGAGACTAATGAACAATTGTTTATATCACTTCATTTTCAGCAAACTCATGTTATGAGACCAATGAATAATTGTTTATATCACTTCATATTCAGCAAACTCATGTTTAGTAGTACGAATAGAATTATGATTTATATGCTTTTTACGTCACAAATATCATTTATACAAGTTCAATGAAGTTAAGATGGCCCGTTGTCCTCGTACTTGTTACACACTTCAGTTGTATTTTTAAATTTTTTTCAAACCAGATCATGAGTGGCAGTATCAATAACATTCAAAATCTTTGAGTTCATATTTACATATGAGTCATATTGGCAGTTAGGGCTTGTCTTTTTGCTTTTAGATACTACTGTCTACTTCAATTGTAAACTATGTCATGTACAAATAGATTTTCAACTAATCATGTACATATTCAGAAATTTAAGTGTCAAATTTCATGCAACAGATAATATTATGAGTTTATATTTACATGAGTCATAAATGGAGATATTATCATTTTTGTTGTACTATTTTTATTGGTTTTTTTTTTTCTAGATGGAAATTTTTTTCTTAATTTAGTTGTCAAACCAGTGATAGAGACAATCATCACTAGTTGTTATCTTCAAATGTTAGTTGACTCATTGCTATTATTCAAGGAAAATCGCACCACTTGTAAGTACCCACTTGTGGCCCTTAAAGGGTTAGGCCTTCATTCATGCTAGATTCCTCTGGGTCTTGGGCGTTTAATTGATTTCTTTACCTCCGAAAAAATCTAGCTCTTACCCAAGAAAAAAAAAATCACGGCAATACTCCAAGCCATATTTTTATTGTTCCTTTTTATTAAATAGTGTAAAAATCTATTATAACTGAATTGTCAAACTGAGAATGAGGACAACCATCACTATTTGCTATCCATGAATGCAAGCTGACTCATCATTGTTTGGAGTAGCTCTTAGTCAAGAAAAAATAATTTCAGCACAATACTCCAAGCCCATATTTCTATTGTTCTTATTTTTTCTTTTTAAATAGTGGAAAAACCTATTATAGCCAAATTGTGAAACCAAGAATGAGGACAACCATTACTATTTGCTATCCACCAATGCAAGCTAGCTCATCATTGTTATTCAAGGAAAACCACACCACGTAGATTACCCACTTACTCGTGGACCATAAAAGGTAGGCTTTCACTTCTCTCAGATACCATTGATTCTTGGACTATTAACATAAGTCTTAACTAAATAAAAATAACTCTTAATTATATAGATAATTTATTTTAATTTTATATTTCTAATTATTTGTAACTGCAATTAAAATTTTAATATTTTATATATCATATTTACAACATATTAAAAATAAAAAAATATGAAAATTATCTATTAAATAAAAAATATAATAATTTGAAGGTTAAAAAATGCCAAATACATTGAATGGAATAAGATCGGAAAAATTACCTAAAATAGATTTGAGAAGACTTATTTCTTATTTTTTTAGAAGCTTGGATATTCTATAAACTTTGAGTTCATTAACGTCAAGTTAATGAAACTTCTATTTAACAATACAAATACATGTAAGAATTTATGTAACTAAATTTAAAAAATAATAAATTCCAATTACAGTGAGTGTTATTATTTCTTTACAGCCTCATGGGCTCATTATCTCTTCTCCTTTCTTTGAGCTAGGGAAAGAAATTAAAACTTCTTTTGATCATTTTTAAAATTCAAAATGTATGTAAGTTGCTATAGGTGTATATTGCATTTAAACGTAGGTGTTATGTTCATATTTCAAACCATATGAAATAGATAGCCTTTAACACTCTTACCGTGTAAAAAGCTTTAACACTTTTACCATGTAAAAATTTAAAAATTAATATATGAAAATAATGAAATTAAAATTCAAATATGTATTTATGTTTTTATAAAAGGAAAAATATGTTTTTTCTTTTTTAAAGAATAGAATAAAAAAGTGTAAGTTTTTGGTTATACGGTAGTTTATTTGATTTTTTTATGAGACATTTTTATTTTAACATTTAAATTATGTTTCAGTTATACAGTTATACTTAAAGAAGAAAGACTAATTAGTCATTGGAAAAGAAAGATTAAAGGAAAAAAATAAAAATTAACACTATTGTGGAATTTAGAACAGGTACAAATGCCAACATCCAAAATTAAAGCTTCCTTTGAGAGTAGATCTATAAGAACAATATGCTCCTTGTAATCGTGAAGGATCTTAAGATCTTCAAACCGTTGTTGTAATAACTGGATCTTCTTTTTCCATGACTCCAAGTGAAGGATTCGGTGATCCACCTTTCCATTGAACCAACTCACTATTATTTTAGAATCACCAATTAGTTTGAAAACCTTCACCTAATTCCACAAATCTAACCTTAAAGCACACCACAGAACAATCAACTCAGCAACAAAGTTTGTTCCATTTCCAATGCCCAACTAACATTATAGAACCACATTCTTAGGGAATAGAATGAAAACATCGACCCGACAATTCTCCCTTTGATAACAACCATCAAAGAAACCCCATACATTTCCTTCAAATAACACTAGCTCCCTTATAATTCTTATCTTCTTTGATTTCAAGGGCTTGACATATTCCAAAAATGAAACTCTAGAATTATGTGCAATTATTGTTGAGCATACAACATCATTCTTAAAAAAAAAACTATTTATCCCTAATCAAATGCCTCGCATCATAAACATGGGAATAAATTTAAAAGAGGACAAACTAAATCTCTGACCCTAAAGCCACAAACTTTCTTTAACAAAATTTCCAAACCACCAACCTTTTGTTTTAAGGACTAACAAAACCTCTTTCCAAACAGTCTTAACGAAAGGGAAAAAACAAATAAATGGTCAATAGATTCACTGTTCTGACAACATAAAATACAAAATCCATGACCTTCCCATCTTTTTTTGCTAAAAAATCCCAACTAAGAATATTCATTTCAAGGAGAAGCGATAAACAAGACGACATTCCTAGAGTCCTTGACATTTCCAAACTAAATCAAACCATCATTGTGAATTACAAGACATATTTTGCTTAATCAAAGCATGGTATCCATGCTTTGCTTAAATAACCCCACATTTCTTGTTTTTAGACCAAGAAAGACTATCTTCTTCATCCCTATTTAAAAATACCTGCTTTCCCCAAATTCATAAAAAAAAATATTCCATTCACCTATAAAAATAGGGAAGATCTCTAAATCTTGAGTAGACCCCCATAAATGATTATCAACATTTGAGGGATCATATCTAGCCACAACTACAATATAATAAACATCGTGAGAATTTGGAAATTCCACCAAATCTGCAGACATCCTATGCTTACCATCACACCCAATCCATGGATATTGTCCAATTAATATGTTCTTGCCATTTCCAATTTCCACGTGTTCCATTTTTCCATAACATGTATCCCTCAGGCCACATCTCTCCAAATCATTAACCCAACCCCTCATCGATTTTGACTATTGTCTTAACCATACCTCCATTGTCTTATCCGTTGGGTAATTTAACCTTATGACCGAGCTCTTGTAACAACCTCTGGTTGATTTCCTATGCAAATAAATAAAAATAATAACCAAGGTCACACGACACATATTGCAAACAGAATGTTTGGTAAAACATAGTGATGGGGATCATTGGTGATTAATTAATGACTATGGGAATTGGCAAAGACAAAGTGGAATTTATTGGAATTTATTTATGAAAATAATGGAAAATAGGAGAAAAGGGAGTTGAAAGGTCATAGAGTTGCATGTGAGGAAAATTCAAGGAAAAATAAAGGAAAATGAAGAAAATAGAAACCTTAATGATAAAAAGGATTCTGAGGATTAGTTCACGGGTTTTGTGAGTTCAGTCTTTGACAATTTCATTATTTTTTCTCTCTCTCTCATAATCTTGCACACTTAGAGAAATCTTGGAGCATGCTTGGAGCACTTTCATTTTGATGGATTTGGAGAAAGAAGGAAAAGGAAAAGTAAGAAAGGGTAAGGGGATAGAAGGATCAACAACTACAGCAGGATTGCCTTGCAAGTATCGAGTTTCATGTATGATTTCCTTGTTAGTTTTGGCATGCATGGTATATGCATTTGGTTATTTAGTTAAAATATGTCATTGACATGGAGGATTACCTGGATTGATAGTGTTTTTTCCTAGCCTTTCCATTTCTTGGATAACCATGGTATTGTGGGTTTTTCCACATGTTTCTGATTGGTGCCCAGGTTCCTTATAGTTGTGGGTTGAGTTACTAGATCCTCGAGTCATTGGTTGGAACAAACGATCTGGAGCCTTGTAACAACTTAGGTTGAGTTGCTAGTACTGGAGCCTTGGTTGGACAAACGCTCTGGAGCTCTGGAAGGTTATGGGTTGAGTTATTAGTTCCTGGAGCCATAGTTGGGACAAACGCTCTGGAGCCCTGGAAAACTTGGGTAGAGACCGATTTGGTTGGTGTTAGTGATGTCTGACTATTGTAGCTGCTACAACCATCCTCCAAAATTTTTCCTGTGCTTTGATTTTGGAGCCTTATTTCTGTCCACAGAAGCTTATCTTCTATTGTCATCAAGTATTCATGGTATGTTCAAGACTTATCTTTTTATATGGTAATTGCGACTCTTTGTTTCGACCTTGATCTGAACTTTTACAGCAACAAGCAACCTTTTGACTACACCTTGCAACATTGCTGAGATTGCCTCCATAAATTGCACAATCTTGGAAGGCAGGCCAAACTTGCCTCTAGAAATTGTGCAATCCCTCTTAGTAGGCCAACCTTAGGCTTGAGAACTGCACAGTGCTAAATGACAGTGCAGCCTTGATGATGGAAAGTACACAAACCATCCCTTGAGCTCAAAGACCTCACAATCCACTGAGTCAAGAAGTTTCCCAGTCCTTGGGAATTACACAATCCATATTGGCAGTGTGCATGAAATTTTACCAAAAAATAAAAAAATAAAAAAACATCCCTAGAAAACGGGGATTCACTAATCAGTTTCCCGAAGGTGACACACTCACTATTTTTGGAACTTTCGGCCAAGTGTCACTTTTTCCTTGATTTTAGGCATGTACGTCATCCGTCTAGATCTATTTAATAGACACCCGTGGAGCTCATTTGTACATTTGATCTTGGAGCTCTAGCATTTCCAAGGAGATCGAGGATCCTTCGGTGGAGTTTGCGAAGCTTTTCCAAGTGACTTTTGCTTTTGTCTCCTTTTGTTGCTTTTTCTGTCGCTTTTTGTTGTTTGGCTTTTGTGAGTGTTGCTTTACTTGTTTATTTTAATGGTTGCTATATTTTTAATGTATATTAGCTTTTACAAGTGTCTCTTCAGTCCATCATTCACCTTTCACAAGTGTCGCATTAGTTTTCTTATTTTTTCCCGTTAGTGGTCGTCATTGCGGTGACTCTTCTTTCATGTTTGCTTTCCCTTTTGCATGTTAATATTTCGCACTTGTTTTGCACTAATATATCCATACTTAGTCATATATGCACTTTAAAATGCACAATCACTTAAATCTTCTTGTTTCCCACACTCTCATTGGGCCAATATGCCCTTCCCTTGGCCAGTTTCACCTTCTCTAGTTGGGAATTGTGCAAGTCTGGAGCTAAATATGCAATCCTGGCCTCTAAGACTAAGCAATGTGTAGTACATGCTGACCCAACTGCGCATTAGTCAGTTCCAAGGCTCGGGTCTGCCACCTTGGCCACTAAGACTATGAGATGCATAGTCTCTCCCACAATCTGCCTAGGTTGGACTGCGAATTGTTCCGTCTCTAGCCTCAAGCTTCATCACTGGCTGTTGAGATTGCACAATGTGTAGTTCCCACAAACAATCTCCCTCCCTTCACTTCTAGAATTGCACAATTTTCCTAGTCAATGCATGTGGTTGTGCTTGATCTTGCTTTGTAAGTTGTTTTGTTGAAGCTAATTTATTGTCTGCCATGAGTGCTTTTTCCTCTCTTGGGTATTACAGGTGTTGGCCATTTTTCTTCATCATTCACTATTATCATGCCACCCAAGAGAGTTGCTTCAAAAGATACCACAAAGAGAAGTACCGAGGATACAGTTGAGATTACGCTAGTTTACTTGCCAGTATACTCAGACACTCAACTATATGTAGAAAAGGAATCATATCTCACATGGCAGAAGGTGAAAAAAAATTTCTCAGCAAGGACCTTCAAAGAAAATATGGAAGACCAAAAGGTGTATGTTAATATCCAGAGGTCGTGGTTACACAAAATTGCATGCAAGTATTGTTGTCACTTTTTCTATCACCTGTCGCTCAATTTCTTCAGAAGATATAGAAGCCTCCTAAAGACAACCTCTGGGTTGATAGAAAACCAATGCTTAGGGCATCTTAAAGAGAGGAGTTCTTTTGAAGATTATCTGAGGGATTTCTGCTGCACTCCATATGCCACGTAATTTAAAAGAGATATTTCAAGGGCTTGGTTCAATTGTCCTCCAACAAGATAAATTCAAGCAAACACATAGATCTAAATACTCAGGGGGCAAATATGGCTAATCTCAAAGAGAAAGGTCTTGGTTCTAGTGGCTGACACAACAATAGGAAACTTAAATATTGGTGTTGTAGTAAAAACGAAGAGAGGAAAGAATGGGGGGAATTTGATGCAAAGGGCTAGATACAACATAGAATCCTAAGCAACAAGTTCTAGTAGAAGTATGGAATGATGAGGAGGTGAAAATGCAGAAATAGTGGAGCGCTAATTAAGGTCCCAACCTCTATGCATCATGAATATGATTGTCACCAAATAACATTAAGTAAATATGTGCATATTACAGGTATTGTAGGCTATTAAATAACTCAAGTAAGTATGTATTTAACACATCTACATGCCTTTCCTTCTAGATTCTTTGACTTTTCTTAAGCTATTCATGCACATTATGATGCATCAACTGAATTTTCTCTATGAACTTCCTTTCCTTATCGATGTCACTATGACCATCGATGGCAACATCTTTCTCAAATATTAAATCCAATGGCGGTCTTGGCCAGTACCCATAACATGCCTCAAATGGGGATGTGTTTGTTGAAGAATGCTTTTCCCTGTTGTATGCATGTTGTGTGTAATGCCATTGTTCATCCCACAACTTGGGATGTTTGCTGCAATATCCTCTAAGAAGATGAATAACAGTTCTATTGACCACCTCGAGTTGTCCATCTATTTGTGGATGAAAGGTAGTACTCTTCTTCAGCTTTGTGTCCACCATGTCCCACAAATTTGACCAAAAATTCCCAACAAATCGAGAATCTCGATCACTTACAATAGAAGTAGGAAGACCAAAATGAACCCAAATGTTTTGGAAGAAACGATGGGCTGTTAGTTTAGATGTAATTTGATTTTTACATGGTGTTAGTATGCACATCTTGCTGAACTTGTCTACAACTACATACAAGTAAGCATGACCTTTCCTTGACAATGGAAGACCTCCTACAAAATCCATTGAGATACTCTCCCATGGACGTGAAGGTATCGGAAGTGGAGTGTATAAACCAAGTTTCCTATTGCCAGGATTACTTGTAGCACATAAATAACTTCTCTTATGAAACCAGAAACATTATCCAACATGTGTGGCCAATAACAATACCTTTGAAGATTCACTACTATCTTGCATACACCAAAGTGCCCAACAATCAATGAAGTGTGCGCCTCCCTTATGATATTGTTTCTTTCTCCATGTGGAATAAACAACTTGCCCAAGTGATACAACAAACTGTTATGTACATGATAATCCAACTCTTCAATTTGATTCCCTTGACTCAAGCTTACATATACTTCTTGAAAGTCACTATCAGTTTCATATTGTTCTATGTAACTTTAATGCAAAACATAATTATGCTTGAGTATAATAGATGAATTTACAATATGCCTTGAAAGAATATTAGCTACGTTATTGTAGATTCCCTTTTTATACATGATAACCAAATGAAATTGTTGTAGAAAACCCATCCATCTGAAATGTCATGACTGTTGCATTTTTTATTGTGACTGTAAATACTACAATGGTTGATGGTCGGTATGGATGATGGTCTCCTTCCCCATCAAATAATGCTTCCATTTCTTAACACTTTGTACCAATGCATAACGTTCTTTGCCATAGGTGGTATAGTTAGTTACAGCAAAATTAAAGATTTTAGAATGAAATGAAATGGGCTTACCATGCTGCAATAGAACTGCTCCCATGGAATAATCGCTTACATCTGTTTGAATCTAGAATGGTTGTATAACGTATAGAAGTGCCAATACTGGTGTTGAACTTATCTTTTGCTTCAAAGAATCAAATGCTTTCTATTGTACATATCCCCAATGGAAGGCTTTCTTGACACCTGTCAATGCATGTAATGGAGCTGCAATGGAAGAAAAAATAGTAATAAACTTTCTCCAATATTGTGTTGTCCCTAAAAATCTTCTTACCTCAGTAACTGTATTGGGCTTGGGCCAATTCAAAATGACCTCAACCTTAGAGGGGTCTATCTTCAACTCACCTCCTCCAACAATGTGTCCCAAATACACCAAAGAAGTCTTGCCAAATTCACACTTCGACATCTTTAAAAACAATTGTTCTTTTCTCAAGACATCAAGTACTTTGTTTACATGCATGACATGTTCATCTCTTGACTTGTTGAATATGAGGATATCGTTGGAAAGATTGTTCAAATCATTTTCCAATGGAGAGGGTCCAATGTAGGCTTTGAGTCCTTCTGTGGCTTGGAAGATGAATGCAAACTTCTCTGCTATCTTTCACTTTGGATAACTGAAAACACATTTTACAGTAAGTGACAACATTGGCTCCAACTAGCGGTAGTTCCTTTCTAGCAAGGTGCTTAGAACCTACAAAATAGTAGCCCTCACCATTGGGTATGGATTCAAAAGTATATTGAACCTATAAAACTAGAATATCTCCATGGAACTTTATTTGTTGGGGGTCCTTTCCTCATGATACTGAAATGCATAAATATAAACTCTAACAATTGGAAATTAAATGCTCATCTAGTGAGATTATTTATATACAACTCCTACTTATGCATAGGGCTCAATTCACCCGAGTGATTTCAACCTTCCAATGGTATCAGTTCAACATTTGGGTGCTAGACTTAATGCCTCCATGCTGCTAAAATTTAAAAATCGAATTAATCATGCACCATGAAAAATATTCGAACAAAAAACTTGATGCATACCCTAGAAACAACATCTATTACTGACTAATCTGAAATGATCATATGTTAAAACTGAAGTAGAATTGATTATGCCAACAATGAAATGACTGTTTACTTAAAGTGCTAAAACCGTGAGAACTGCTTGAGAAGAAAGACTTTATGACAGATGAGAAAACATAAGTAAGATGCAAAATAGAAGTGAAAACAACAAATACATAGTGATACCAGACATCAAGATTGATTATGGAGTTCACCCCTGATGGACTACATCTCCGGGTTCATTTTCAAGATGGGTGACTGCTTTATTAGGATTGAACCAGAGAAGGTCGATAACACAGAAAATTGACCAAACTAAATGTGCATGCAAACACTTTTGGTCACTGTCATAAGAAAGCTCTTTGAACCATATTTCCAACGCCTATCGCGGTTCCCAATTCTAACTTTGGATGCTCCTATTACACTAAAAACAAAACAACCTATATCTCTCTAAAACCTGCACATAAAACTCAATACCACTCCTCCCCTTCTTCATGAGTAAAAGGATGAATTTATAGGCTCAGTGGGTTCATTCGAACTCCTTTTGACTAAACTTGGCATGAATGGCTTCTAATTTTGGTCACAAAGGCTCGGTCTAGTTATGATTTTCCACCTTAAGGTAAGGTTGCATGGTCATCGAATTAGTTTTAAATGACATAATAACCAAAAAGCCATTTTAGCACTTTGGATAAGAGAAAACTGTCAATGGTTTTCTAACCAGGCGAAGGAGGCGGACGATCAGCATGTGACTGTCGCGGTCTAACCGCAGGCTGTCACCTCCGCGGTCATTATCCCGACATTCTTGACTTGCGATGCAGCCATGCATGTGACATGACTCCTCACAGTTACGGTTAGGGCTTGCTCCGATGCGGTGACATGGATATTCCCCGCGGTTACCCCCGTTGCTCACATGTCCTGCGGTCCCATTACGGTCTCCAAGCCCGGCAGTTAGGACTGCTAGCCGCAATGTTACCTATATTCACATGCTCATGTCTCTACCGTGGTCTCCATACCCGCGCGGTTTAGGGACTGTTGTATATAATTTATAATGTTTTTTATTTTATTTACAAAGGCCGAGAGTTGTAGACTTAGGGTTATGATTTTTTATTGCATTTTTTAATACATGGGTTAGGTTTAAAGGGTTTAGGTTTGTACCATGGGTTTAGAGTTAGGATTTAGGACTTTGGTTTATTAACATAATGTCTTAGGTTTAGGGTTTTAATATTAACATCATTTTGTTCTAAAGACAACCCTTTTTACATCAATTGTCACAAAGTGACATTCAAACCCACATGACAACAAACCCTTGTCGACAAACAAACTCTACAAGGCGGATGACCAACCCACTTCGACAACCATATCCTGGAGGAATTGACAACAATCACGTGTTGACAACCAAGTATCAAACCATATCACCATGAAAACCATATACATTACCAGACAACCTGAACCATAAACATCATTGTCGAAGCTGATGACACCAGACATTAAATGCTGACAATGAAACTGAACCTGTGGAATTGATCTGACGAGATCCTCTTGGATCAATCCTCTCCACTTGAAAGATTTTGGACCACAAAATTTTGACTAGATAGATAATAGATGAGGGTAGATCTCCCTCACTCTCCACCTTGCCCTAATGATGTACCAATACATTCGATCAACCACCTGAAAGTGATGATCCTGATGATGTTGATCATGGCACACTTTGAATCTATGAAATGTTCCATCCATCTGCAGTATACACAACTTGAAAAGATGGTCAAAAAAACCTGTTTTGAACATGGCAATTGACCTCTTTCCACAAAGTACCATGAATTAGTGATTCATACATATCTTTGAAAACAATCTCTACATGATATTGTTCAATGCTATTGACATGTATTAACAAACTATATTGTGGAATGAAAGAGACAATCAAAGACATTTTTGACATCAAACCAGCTATTCGACTTGATATACTTTCCTGATTCTTGATTACTAAGTGAACTTGCTGCAATAAACCCATCAAACTGTAAGGTGACAACTGCTGCAACTTAATTTGATTTTGAAAGTATTGAAATGGTTGTTGATTTGTTTGAATCATTGTTTCCTTATTCATTAAATGATGTTTCCATTGATTAGAACTTCCCCTTGATGCATAAGTTTCCTTTAGATGTATTGGATACTTTGACATTGCTTTAGAAAAGGCTTTGATATGAAAACAAATAGGCTTCCTCTCCACTTAAAAAGAGGCTTCCAAACTGTTTGAAACATGAATTGGTGACACAATACAAGAGAAATGTAATATTGACTTTCCCTAATACTGACATGCATACGTGTAACTTATAACTTCCAAACTTGAACTGAATTGATTCATTCTGACATTAGGAAGATGAGCTTTAGGCATCAACTGTAATTCTTATTGTATTCCCTACTTATGAGTAAGATGTTTGGTTTCTTTAAATAGAACTAGAAAAGTTTCTACCGCTTTGATCAAACTTTCTTTAAGCTGAGACTCATAACTTGAACAAACATCATGTTGATTCTTATGTTGTTCCTTTACACATATAATTATAAATCTCTTATGTGAACTTATTAGTCACTTCTTCTGATTAGCAACAACATTCAAGTGATTTTTGTTTTGATGTGCTCTGACAATAAATTCAACCCCATCTTTCTTAAGGTGATATTTATGCTCTCTCCTATAAAATACTACATCACCATCATAAAGATATGGAATTACTAAGACAACTCCACATATGTCTACTAGAACCATATCTAATTCCACTTCATCAATGTAATTAGCTATAATGGCAAATCTCAATCAACATTGTCTTGTGACTTTTATCTGATTTGATTTATTTAGCCATCCTAATGGGTAAGGTCTTGGATGATTTCGTGTCTTCAAACCGAAGTTTTTAACTATTTATCCCTAATCAAATGCCCCACATCATAAATGTGGGGATAAATTTAAAAGAGTGCAAACTAAATCTCTGAACCTAAAGCCACAAACTTCTTTAACAAAATTTCCAAACCACCAATCTTTTGTTTTAAGGACTAACAAAACCTCTTTCCAAACAGTCTTAACAAAAGGGAAAAAACAAATAAATGGTCAATATATTCAATGTTCTAACAACATAAAATACAAAACCTGTGACCTTCCCATCTTGTTTTTGCTAAAAAATCCCAACTAAGAATTTTCATTTCAAGGAGAAGCGATAAACAAGATGACATTTCTAGAGTCCTTGACATTTCCAAACTAAATCAAACCACCATTTTGAATCACAAGACATATTTTGCTTAATCAAAGCATGGTATCCATGCTTTGCTGAAATAACCCCACATTTCTTGTTTTTAGACCAAGAAAGACTATCTTCTTCATCCCTATTTAAAAAAATACATGCTTTCCCCAAATTCATAAAAAAAAAATATTCCATTCACCTATAAAAATAGGGAAGATCTCTAAATCTTGAGAAGACACCCATAAATGATTATCAACATCCGAGGGATCATATCTAGCCCCAAATACAATATAATAAACATCATGAGAATTTAGAAATTCCACCAGATCTACAGACATCCTATGCCTACCATCACACCCAATCCATGGATATTGTCCAATTAATATGTTCCTTCCATTTCCAATTTCCACGTGTTCCATTTTTCCATAACATGTATCCCTCAAACCACATCTCTCCAAATAATTGACCCAACCCCTCATCGATTTTTACTATTGTCTTAACCATACCTCCATTGTCTTATCCTTTGGGTAATTTAACCTTATAACCGAGTTTCTGTAACAACCCCTAGTTGATTTCCTATGCAAATAAATAAAAATAATAATCAAGGTCACGCGACACATATTGCGAACTGGATGTTGGGTAAAACATAGTGATGGGGATCATTGGTGATTAATTAATCACTATGGGAATTGGCAAAGACAAAGTGGAATTAATTGGAATTTATTTATGAAAATAATAGAAAATATGAGAAAAGGTAGATGAAAGGTCATAGAATTGCATGTGAGGAAGATTCAAGGGAAAATAAAGGAAAATGAAGAAAATAGAGGCCTCAATGATAAAAAGGATTCCGAGGATTAGTTCACAGGTTTTGTGAGTTCAGTCTTTGACACTCTCATTATTTTTTTCTCTCTCTCTCTCATAATCTTGCACACTTAGAGAAATCTTGGAGCATGCTTGGAGCACTCTAGTTTTCATGGATTTGGAGAAATAAGGCAAAGGAAAAGCAAGAAAGGGCAAGGGGATAGAAGGATCAACAACTACAGCGGTATTGCCTTGCAAGTATCGAGTTTCATGTATGATTTCCTTGTTAGTTTTGGCATGCATGGTATATGCATTTGGTTATTTAGTTAAAATATGTCATTGTCATGGAGGATTACCTGGATTGATAGTGTTCTTTCCTAGCCTTTCCATTTCTTGAATAACCATGGTATTGTGAGTTTTTCCACATGTTTCTGATTGGTGCCCAGGTTCCTTATACCTGTGGGTTGAGTTACTAGTTCCTCAAGCCGTTGGTTGGAACAAACGATCTGGAGCCTTAGAACAACTTGGGTTGAGTTATTAGTCCTGGAGCCTTGGTTGGACAAAAGCTCTGGAGCCCTGGAAGGTTATGGGTTGAGTTATTAGTTCCTGGAGCCATAGTTGGAACAAACGCTCTGGAGCTCTGGAAAACTTGGGTAGAGACCGATCTGGTTGGTGTTAGTGATATCTGATTATTGTAGCTACTACAACCATCCTCCAAAATTTTTCCTGTGCTTTGATTTTGGAGCCTTATTTCTGTCCACATAAGCTTATCTTCTATTGTTGTCAAGTATTCATGGTATGTTCAAGACTTATCTTTTTATATGGTAATTGTGACTCTTTATTTCGACCTTGATCTGAACTTTTATAGCTAGAAGCAACTTTCTGACTACACCTTACAACATTGCTGAGATTACCTCCAGAAATTGCATAATCTTGGAAGGCAGGCCAACCTTGCCTCCAGAAATTGCACAATCCCTCTTAGAAGGCCAACCTTGAGCTTGAGAACTGCACAATTCTAGATGACAGCCCAGCATTGATGATGGAAACTACGCAAACCATCCCTTGAACTCAAAGACCACGCAATCCACTGAGTCAAGAAGTTTCCTAGTGCTTGGGAATTACGCAATCCTTCTTGGCAGTGTGCATGAAATTTTCCCACCAAAAAAAAAAAAAAAAAAAAAAAAAAAAAAAAAAACCATCCCTAGAAAATAGGGATTCACTAATCAGTTTCCCAAAGGTGACACACTCACTATTTTTGGAACTTTATGCCAAATATCACTTTTTCCTTGATTTTAAGCATGTACATCATCAGTTTAGATCTATTTAATAGATACTCGTGGAGCTCATTTGTACATTTGATCTTGGAGCTCTAGCATTTCCAAGGAGATCGAGGATCCTTCGGTGGAGTTTGTAGAGCTTTTCTAGGTGACTTTTGTTTTTGTCTCCTTTTGTTGCTTTTTCTATCGCTTTTTGTCGTTTGGCTTTTGTGAGTGTCATTTTACTTGTTTATTTTCATGGTTTCTAGAGTTTTAATGTATATTAGCTTTTACAAGTGTTTCTTCAGTCCGTCATTCACCTTTCACAAGTGTCGCATTAGTTTTCTTATTTTTTCTCGTTAGTGGTCATCATTGCGGTGACTCTTCTTGCATGTTTGTTTTTCTTTTTGCATGTTAATATTTCGCACCTGTTTTGTACTAATATATCCATACTTAGTTATATATGCACTTTAACATGCACAATCACTCAAATCTTCTTGTTTCCCACTCCTTCACCGAGCCGATATGCCCTTCCCTTGGCCAGTTTCACCTTGTCTAGTAGGGAATTGTGCAAGTTTAGAGTTAAATATGCAATCCTAGCCTATGAGACTACACAATGTGTAGTACATGCTGACCCAACTGTACATTAGTTAGTTCCAAGGCTCGGGTTTGCCACCTTGGCCACTAAGACTGTGAGATGCATAGTCTCTCCCACAATTTGCCCAGGTTGCACTGCGAATTGTGTCGTCTCTAACCTCAAGCTACATCATTGGTTGTTGATATTGCACAATGTGTAGTTCCCAAAACCAATCTCCCTCCCTTCACTTCTAGAATTGCACAATTTTCCTAGTCAATGCATGTGGTTGTGCTTGATCTTGCTTTGTAAGTTGTTTTGTTGAAACTAATTTATTGTCTGCCATGAGTACTGTTTCCTCTCTTAGGTATTACAAGTGTTGGTCATTTCTCTTCATCAGTCATTGTTATCATGGCATATATGAAAGATATGTGCATATATAGAAGTTGCGCATATATTTTTGATAAACATATACAAAAGATGCACATATATGGAAGTTATATATACTAAAGTTTCACATACATGGAAGTTATGTGTATATACGGAAGTTGCACCTATACCTGGAAGATATGTACATATAGAAAAGTTTCACGTATACAGAAGATATGCACATATCTTCCGTATATGCACAATTTTCATATATGGAAGTTGCACATTTACGGTAAATGCACATACATAAAAAACATACATATATGGAAGATATTCACATATAAGAAAGTTACGCATATACGGAAGATATGCGAATATCTTTTGTATATGCACAATTTTTGTATATGGAAGTTGCACATATACGGTAGATGCACATATATAAAAGACGTGCATATACAGAAGATATCGACATATAAGAAATTTACGCATATACGGAATATATGCGCATAAACGGAAATTGCGTATATACGGTAGATACACATATACAAAAGATGGACATATACGAAAAATATGCGTATATATTACGTATATGCACAATTTCCGTATATGCGCAATTTATGTATATGAAATTTACCTATATACGGTAGATGCACATACATAAAAGACGTGCATATACAGAAGATATGAACATATAAGAAAGTTATGTATATATGGAAGATATGTACATATATTCCGTATATGTGCAATTTCTGTGTATGGAATTTGCACATATACGAAATTTATGTATATATGGAAGATATGCACATATCTTTCGTATATGCACAATTTCCGTATATGTGTAATTTCTATATATGGAATTTGCGCATATACGATGCAGATACATAAATGACGTGCATATATAGAAGATATGCACATATAAGAAAGTTAGGGATATACCGAAGATAAGTGCATATCTTCTGTATATACATAACTTTCTTATATGTGCACATTTCCGTATACACGCAATTTCTGTATATGGAAGTCGCGCATACGCTGTAGATTCACATATATAAAAAACATGCATATACGAAAGATATACACATATAAGAAAGTTACGCATATATGGAAGATATGTGCATATACGGAAGTTGCGCATATACGGTTTACACATATACAAAAGATGCACATATATGGAAGTTATATATACTAAAGTTTCACATACATGGAGATTATGTGTATATATGGAAGTTGCACATATACCTGGAAGATATGTGCGTATTGAAAAGTTTTGCATATACAATAGATATGTGCATATCTTCCGTATATGCACAATTTCCATATATGCAAAATTTTCATATATGGAAGTTGCACATGTACAATAGATGCACATACATAAAAGACGTACATATATGGAAGATATTCATATATAAGAAAGTTACGCATATACGGAAGATATGCGAATATCTTCCGTATATGCACAATTTTTGTATATGGAAGTTGCACACATACGGTAGATGCACATTTATAAAAGACGTGCATATACGGAAAATATGGACATATAAGAAATTTACACATATACGGAATATATACGCATAAACAGAGGTTGCGCATATACGGTAGATGCACATATATAAAAGATGGACATATATGAAAAATATGCGCATATATTGCGTATATATACAATTTATGTATATGGAATTTGCGTATATACGGTAGATGCACATACATAAAAGACGTGCATATACGGAAGATATGCATATATAAGAAAGTTATGTATATACGAAAGATATGCACATATATTCCGTATATGCGCAATTTTTGTTTATGTATATATGGAAGCTATGCACATATCTTCCGTATATGTACAATTTCTGTATATGTGCAATTTCTGTATATGGAATTTGCGCATATACGATACAAATACATAAACGACGTGCATATACGGAAGATATGCACATATAAGAAAGTTAGGGATATACCGAAGATATGCGCATATCTTTCGTATATGCACAATTTTCGTATATGCGCAAATTGTGCATATACGGAAGATATGTGGATATCTTCCGTATATACATAAATTTCTTATATGTGCACATTTCCGTATACGCGCAATTTTTGTATAAGGAAGTTGCGCATATACTGTAGATTCATATATATAAAAGACATGCATATACGAAAGATATACACATATAAGAAAGTTACACATATACGGAAGATATGTGCATATACGGAAGTTGCACATATACGGTTGATACACATATACAAAAGATGCACATATATGGAAGTTATATATACTAAAGTTTCACTAAGGAAGTTACACATATACCTGGAAGATATGTGCATATAGAAAAGTTTTGCATATACAGAAGATATGCGCATATTTTCCGTATATGCACAATTTTTATATATGGAAGTTGCACATATACAGTAGATGTACATACATAAAAGACGTACATATATGGAAGATATTGACATATAAGAAAGTTACGCATATACGGAAGATATGCAAATATCTTCCGTATATGCACAATTTTTTATACGGAAGTTGCGCATATACGGTAGATACACATATATAAAAGAGGTGCATATGTGGAAGAAGTTGACATATAAGAAATTTACGCATATACAGAATATATGCGCATAAACGGAAGTTGCGCATATACAGTAGGTGCACATATACAAAAGATGGACATATACGAAAAATATGTGCATATATTGCGTATATTCACAATTTCCGTATATGGAATTTGCATATATAAGGTAGATGCACATACATAAAAGACGTGCATATACGGAGGATATGTACATATAAGAAAGTTCTGTATATACAGAGAACATGCACATATCTTCCGTATATGCACAATTTTCGTATATAGAATTTGCGCATATACGAAATTTATGTATATACGGAAGATATGCACATATCTTCCGTATATGTACAATTTTCGTATATGTGCAATTTCTGTATATGGAATTTGCGCATATACGATGCAGATACATAAACGACGTGCATATACAGAAGATATGCATATATAAGAAAGTTAGGGATATAAAGAAGATATGCACATATCTTCCATATATGCACAATTTCCATATATGCGCAATTTCTGTATATAGAAATTACACATATACTGAAATTGTGCATATATGAAATATATGTGGATATCTTCCGTATATACATAACTTTCTTATATGTGCACATTTCCGTAGACGTGCAATTTTTGTATATGGAAGTTGCGCATATACTATAAATTGACATATATAAAAGACATGCATATACGGAAGATGTACACATATAAGAAAGTTACGCATATACAGAAGATATGTGGATATACAAAAGTTATATATACTAAAGTTTCACATACATGAAGGTTATGTGTATATACGGAAATTGCACATATACCTAGAAGATATGTGCATATAGAAAAATTTCGCATATGCAAAAGATATGCGCATATCTTCCGTATATGCACAATTTATGTATATGAAAAAATTTCATATATGGTAGTTGCACATGTACGGTAGATGCATATACATAAAAGATGTACATATATAGAAAGTTACGCATATACGGAAGATATGCACATATCTTCTGTATATGCACAATTTTTGTATATGAAAGTTGCGCATATACGGTAGATGCACATATATAAAAGACGTGCATACACGGAAGATATGCACATATAAGAAATTTACGCATATATGGAAGATATGCGCATATACTGAAGTTGCGCATATACGGTAGATACACATATACGAAAGATATGCACATATATTGTGTATATGCACAATTTCCGTATATGCGCAATTTCTATATATGGAATTTGCACATATACGAAATTTATATATATACGTAAGAGATGCGCATATCTTCCATATATGCACAATTTTTGTAAATGGAATTTGTTCATATATGATACAGATACATAAACGACGTGCATATACGGAATATATGCACATATAAGAAAGTTACGGATATACTGAAGATATGCACAATTTTCGTATATGAGCAATTTCTGTATATGGAATTTGCGCATATATGATGCAGATACATAAAAGACGTGTATATATGGAAGATATGCACATACAAGAAAGTGACAGATATACAAAAGATATGCGCATATCTTCCGTATATGCACAAAAATGCAGTGTCTATATAGGCGCAACCTCTGTATATACACATCTTCTATATATACGCAACTTCCGTATATGCACATATCTTCTATATATGGATAAACTTTTGTATTTGCACATATATGAAAGCTGTGCATATACAAAAGAGATGCACATATACCAAAGATATGTGATACAGAAGATGTGCACATCTTTAGTATATGCGTAACTTTTGTAGATGTGCATATCTTCCATATATGCACTTATTTCGTATATGTTCATATCTGGAAGTTTCACATTTATAATAGATGTGCATATACGAAAGTTGTGCATATACAGAAGAGATGTGCATATATGGAAGTAATATCTGCTTCCCTTGCATCTTGTAGGGGAACCTAGGCTAACATATGAAAGTTTTCTTACACACTTGTGTTTTCCACCTCCCTTTAGTCACACATAATGTAGTAGGAGAAAGAGTAAGCGGCCCATTATCCGCACATCATTTCTTTTTCATGCAAGGAACAATTGAAATATAGTGTAATTAGGAAGATCTCTGATTCTTGAACTTTGATACATCCCTTAAGATTAAGGGGTGAATGTTAGATATCTAATCCTCGGTTGATGGTTTGTGTAGTTTCCATCATCAAGGTTGGGTTTTCATCTAGCACTGTGCAGTTCTCAAGCCTAAGGTTGGCCTGCCAAGAGGGTTTGCGCAATTTCTAGAGGCAAGGTTGGCCTGCCTTCCAAGATTGTGCAATTTCTGGAGGCAATCTCAGCAATGTTGCAAGGTGTAGTCAAAAGGTTGCTTGTAACTGTAAACGTTCAGATCAAGGTCAAAACAAAGAGTCACAATTACCATATAAAAAGATAAGTCTTGAACATACCATGAATACTTGACGACAATAGAAGATAAGCTTCTGTGGACAGAAATAAGGCTCCAAAATCAAAGCATAGGAAAAAATTTGGAGGATGGTTGTAGTAGCTACAATAGTCAGACATCACTAACACCAACCAGATCGGTTTCTACCCAAGTTTTCCAAGGCTCCAGAGCGTTTGTCCCAACTATGGCTCCAGGAACTAATAACTCAACCCATAACCTTTCAAGGCTCCAGAGCGTTTGTCCAACCAAGGCTCCAGGACTAGTAACTCAACCCAAGTTGTTACAAGGCTCCAGATCGTTTGTTCCAACCAACGGCTCGAGGAATTAGTAACTCAACCCACAGCTATAAGGAACCTAGGCACCAATCAAAAACATGTGGAAAAACCCACAATACCATGGTTATCCAAGAAATGGAAACGCTGGGAAAAAACACTATCAATCCAGGTAATCCTCCATGTCAATGACATATTTTAACTAAATAACCAAATGCATATACCATGCATGCCAAAACTAACAAGGAAATCATACATGAAACTCGATACTTGCAAGGCAATCCCGCTATAGTTGTTAATCCTTCTATCCCCTTGCCCTTTCTTACTTTTCCTTTGCCTTCTTTCTCCAAATCCATGAAAACTAGAGTGCTCCAAGCATGTTCCAAGATTTCTCTAAGTGTGCAAGATTATGAGAGAGAGAAAAACAATAATGAGATTGTCAAAGATTGAACTCACAAAACTCGTGAACTAATCCTCAGAATCCTTTTTATCATTGAAGCCTCTATTTTCTTCATTTTTATTTATTTTTCCTTGAATTTTCCTCACATGCAATTCTATGACCTTTCAACTCCCTTTTCTCCTATTTTCCATTATTTTCATAAATAAATTCCAGTTAATTCCACTGTCTTTGCCAATTCCCATAGTCATTAATTAATCACCAATGATCCCCATCACTATGTTTTACCAAACATTCTGTTTGCAATATGTGTCGTGTGACATTGGTTAATATTTTTATTTATTTGCATAGAAAATCAACCAAGGTATGTTACAGGAGCTCGGTCATAAGGTTAAATTACCCAAAGGATAAGACAATGGAGGTATGGTTAAGATGATAGTCAAAATCGATGAGGGGTTGGGTCAATGATTTGGAGAGATGTGGCCTGAGGGATACATGTTATGGAAAAATGGAACATGTGGAAATTGGAAATGGCAGGAACATATTAATTGGACAATATCCATGGATTGGGTGTGATGGTAGGCATAGGATGTCTACAGATTTGGTGGAATTTCTAAATTCTCACTATGTTTATTGTATTGTAGTTGTGGCTAGATATGATCCCTCAGATGTTGATAATCATTTATGGGCGTCTACTCAAGATTTAGAGATCTTCCCTGTTTTTATAGGTGAATGGAATATTTTTTTTATGAATTTGGAGAAAGCAGGTATTTTTTAAATAGGGATGAAGAAGATAGTCTTTCTTGGTCTAAAAACAAGAAATGTGGGCTTAAATGGTGGTTTGATTTAGTTTGGAAATGTCAAGGACTCCAGGAATGTCGTCTTGTTTATCGCTTCTCCTTGAAATGAATATTCTTAGTTGGGATTTTTTAGCAAAAAAAGATGGGAAGGCCATGGATTTTGTATTTTATGTTGTCAGAACAGTGAATCTATTGACCATTTATTTGTTTTTTCCCTTTCGTTAAGACTGTTTGGAAAGAGGTTTTGTTAGTCCTTAAAACAAAAGGTTGGTGGTTTGGACATTTTGTTAAAGAAAGTTTGTGGCTTTAGGGTCAGAGATTTAGTTTGTCCTCTTTTAAATTTATTCCTGCGTTTATGATGCGAGGCATTTGATTAGGGATAAATAGTTTTTTTTTAAGAATGATGTTGTATGCTCAACAATAATTGCACATAATTCTAGAGTTTCATTTTTGGAATATGTCAAGCCCTTGAAATCAAAGAAGATAAGAATTATAAGGGAGCTAGTGTTATTTGAAGGAAATGTATGGGGTTTCTTTGATGGTTGTTATCAAAGGGAGAATTGTCGGGTCGATGTTTTCATTCTATTCCCTAAGAATGTGGTTCTATAATGTTAGTTGGGCATTGGAAATGGAACGGACTTTGTTGCTGAGTTGATTGTTCTGTGGTGTGCTTTAAGGTTAGATTTGTGGAATTAGGTGAAGGTTTTCAAACTAATTGGTGATTCTAAAATAATAGTGAGTTGGTTCAATGGAAAGGTGGATCACCGAATCCTTCACTTGGAATCATGGAAAAAGAAGATCCAGTTATTACAACAACGGTTTGAAGATCTTAAGATCCTTCACGATTACAAGGAGCATATTGTTCTTATAAATCTACTCTCAAAGGAAGCTTTAATTTTGGATGTTGGCATTTGTACCTGTTCTAAATTCCACAATAGTGTTAATTTTTATTTTTTTCCTTTAAGCTTTTTAATCTTTCTTTTCCAATGACTAACTAGTCTTTCTTCTTTAAGTATAACTGAAACACAATTTAGAGTGTTAAAGGCTATCTATTTCATATGGTTTGAAATATGAACATAACACCTAAGTTTAAATGCAATATAACATACATTTTGAATTTAAAAATGATCAAAAGAAGTTTTAATTTCTTTCCCTAGCTCAAAGAAATGAGAAGAGATAATGAGCCCATGAGGCTGTGAAGAAATAATAACACTCACTGTAATTGGAATTTATTATTTTTTAAATTTAGTTACATAAATTCTTACATGTATTTGTATTGTTAAATAGAAGTTTCATTAACTTGACGTTAATGAACTCAAAGTTTATAGAATATCCAAGCTTCTAAAAAATAAGAAATAAGTCTTCTCAAATCTATTTTAGGTAATTTTTCCGATCTTATTAGTCCCTGCCCTCCGGGCCTGGCAGGGACTATAGTAATCGCTTTTGGTCGGTGCCAATTAGTTTGACACGATAATCGATATGTTAATTGGAGCATAAAGCAAAGTTTTTGGAAAACATACATCAGCCAATCCAATATTTTATTCTTTTAACCAATCAACGCAATCTCAGTCTTATTTGGCCTCAAATCGAGGTATACAAGCTAAAAAGTTAGGACAAAGTTCTGAGAAGTACAAGTCGTTAGACAAACTTGACACCTTAACGAAGTAATGCTATCTTTACATTAGCATTAGTTTGCTAACATTTAATGTTAACGTGTATCACTGAACTAGAACTAGACTAGTTTATACCAAAGCCACCACTTCCACCAACACGCCACCTGCAACTTCTTCTTGCCAATTGTCACCTCTTCTATCTCCTGTCCTCTCTTCATTCCACACAATATGCTTCTTATCTAAACTTGCAGCTGCATAGCATAGAGAATTGGCATGGCCTCCAGAAACTTGTGGAGCGCATAGAATTGGCATGCTCTCGAGAAATTTGTGGAGCGCAGAGAATTGGCATGCTCTGGAGAAATTTGTGGAGACTTGTGGAGTGAATCTGCATCACAGAGCGTAGAGAATTGGCATGTACTCCAAAAACTTGTGGAGTGAATCTGCATCACATCGCAGGTAAATATCATTAAACGATCCTTATATTTTCTACTTCCATTGTTGGGCCAACATCAACAGTAAGTTATATTCTACTCTGCTTTAACAAAAATAATTGCAAAAATACAGTTAATAGTAATTATGCTTATAATAATCCTCCCCTTATTCCTTTCAGAGCACCTCGGTCTGTCATAGGTCCGAGCAATAGAGATGTTTCATCTCTTCACAATGTTGTGCTATGCAACTCCAACGCTGGGAGCCGTAATCAGTGACACCCTCTTGGTAAACTATTAAAACCAATCTTGTAAAACTCTCCTATTGAAATTGATAAATACATTGACATGAATGATTGTACTGTACTCATGCATAAAATTCGCAAATTCGATAAAAGAGAATAACAAAACCCGGAATGGCTTTACCTGGTGCCTGAGGTCGGCATCCTGGGCTCTTCACTATAAAGAACGAAATTCCTCTGTTACAGAGCACGTAACTTTGAAAAAAGAGGCTCAGAGACAAAATTTGCTACGAAGGAAATGCTAAAAATTGTAACCTGTAACAAAATTTTAGGAATTAAATATTTTGCTTAGCTAATCCTGGATTAGTTTTTGTGGATTCTTGACTTAATATTTGGATTTATCTCACTGCAAATACAATGTCGTTTCTGTAGTGGCAGGAATCAGCTTTGAATAGCTCAGAGACAAATTCTGCTCCGAAGGAAATTTATCTTATTATATAATTAGCAAATTCAGGTGAATCGCATGAAAATTTGATTGGATTTGTGAATTATTTGGTGATGTACAGGTAAAGAATTCAACGGAAACCTAAAAGGAATTATTTAGTCATTGCATTCTCCACGATCACGGTTCGATTTTGCAGCCCTAGCGATATCTCAATTGCGATTCTTAGCTTAGCTTTTTCACGAGAGGAAGAAATTAGAATATATCAGTGTATATTTATTTTAAATATTGATGATTAAAGCAGAGTAGAGCAGAAAGATCTAAGTATGCGGCAAGCAGCAGTTTTACCTGTTTCCGTAGCTTTTGCACTCCTTTAAATTACTGTCTAGTTCATGGATGCAGCAATTAATTAATTTTACCTCCATGGATGCAGGTCGGATTACGAACTTTGCAGAGCACTGCTGATGTCTTGAAAGAAGATTTTGTGCTGAAAATCATCTACTTTCGCATCCTCAAAAGCGACGTCAATGGTTGCTTCAACGAACTCCACTCCGTCATTGTTGCACTCAATATGGGGCCGACCCGATTCTCCACCCTTCATATCCAATCGACCTGCAAATGGATAGAAATCCACCAGAACTAACGACGATTGCAGGAAAATCTTGTACTGGTTATGCTCAGGGATCAAAAGAACTCTCTGAAGCAGGAACTCTGCTTGCGGATACCGGTCACTATCCGTAATGAAACGAATGAGACTAACAAGCAGAGAGAAGACGAAGTGGCTGACCACTGCCCATGACAATACCTATTCTGCCTTCTTTCTCTTATCTTCTGCTGTACTAACCCTGCTGGAAGAGCTTAAAACCCTTTCGGCCTCTCGAGGAACAGTAAGAAACCTCGATCTTCGTACTTAGCTCAGCCTCCTAAGAACAATAAGAAGAATCCATCCAGTAAGCTTTACCCCTGCTGTGCTTGGTAGCAGCGATGGCGGGTGCAACTGTGGAAACCCTGGACAGCTTTACTTTCATTTGGTCATCTGCCATGGCCGCAGGATAGAAATGGGTCCATGTGGTGGTGAATATGCGAAGTGCAGTGTGGTGGTGAAACCTTACTTGTCGCCATGATCACCATGCATAATGCCATTTGTGTGACCCACCTGCATGTATGACACATATCCCATCCTCTTATTCGCCATTACCTGATACATCCATTCACTTGTATTCTTTGTTTCAATACCATCACTATCTTATCTTATGTTATGCTTATCTTATTCGGAGTTGTCTTAACATAAATTTCTTACAATTTATCTTGTTGATAAACGGTATCATAATTGTCCAATCTCGTGGCGTTTGTTTTGTAAGTTAGTCAAAATTCCAATTTTGAACGAAGCCACCAATGTCCCGTTCTTCCGAAATGGCATATATTTCAACGATTCCGTGTTAGTGTTACAATACTTCTTTGATTTGTTTTTTAATAATGAAGGGAATTGAAACAAAAATTCGATGTTAAAATAAAAGCAATGCTGAGTCTACGTTTTTATTCCCTGAAGTATGTGTTTTCAACAACCGTGTTTCATACGCATTTAGAAGCAGCAACTTTTTCTGCAAAATCTCAAAATCAAACGGCATGCGGAAGCAGGTCACACCATCTTTATATTTGGCACGCCTTGCATTGCAGAATTCTATGGCGGATTTCCTAACTGGACTCCAAGTCAGTCAAGGCTTGGCGTTCTTCTAGAATTGAGTTATTTTTCACAAATTTCAATGATGCTGACTGAAATACATTCATTTCATCTTCCTCCATGTCGTGGAAGCAACGCTATAAATATCGATTTCCTGCAACTGGCATTGTACTGCTTAGTCGGGCAAGGCCAAGATGTACAGCAACGATTCTTATCTCCTCACAATGACACGAGAGCCCAAGTGGGCGTCGAGGCTCTGGTTTGGGATGACACCGTTGTGGCTTACGCGCAGAATTATGCAAATCAACGTATACGAGATTCGTAGCAGTCTGCAAGCACGAAAGACATAGAATAGGAGAGCAGGTTGTGTTTTGTTGAGTGCTGCAGGGCTACTTGCATCTTACAGCTTTCCCAAGCTGAGTTGGAACTGGTTCCTCGTATATAACTAGTTTAACCCAGGTAGCAGAGGAGAGCCCAAGTGGGCGTCGAGGATCTGGTTTGGGACGACACTGTTGTGGCTTACGCGCAGAATTATGCAAATCAACGCATACGGGATTCGTAGCAGTCTGCAAGCACTAAAGACATAGAATAGGAGAGCAGGTTGTGTTTTGCTGAGTGCTGCAGGGCTACTTGCATCTTGCAGCTTTCCCAAGCTGAGTTGGAACTGGTTCCTCGTATATAACTAGTTTAACCCAGGTAGCAGAGGCAGGGACTTGCTACGTCGTAGCCCCTCTTGTTCCATTCAATGTATTTGGCATTTTTGTAACCTTCAAATTATTATATTTTTTATTTAATGAGATAACTTTCATATCTTTTTATTTTTAATATGTTGTAAATATGATATATAAATATATTAAAAATTTTAATTGCAGTTACAAATAATTAGAAATATAAAATTAAAATAAATTATCTATATAATTAAGAGTTATTTTTATTTAGTTAAGACTTAAGTTAATGGTCCAAGAATCAATGGTATCTGAGAGAAGTGAAAGCCTACCCTTTATGGTCCACGAGTAAGTGGGTAATCCACGTGGTGTGGTTTTCCTTGAATAACAATGATGAGCTAGCTTGCATTGGTGGATAGCAAATAGTAATGGTTGTCCTCATTCTTGGTTTCACAATTTGGCTATAATAGGTTTTTCCACTATTTAAAAAGAAAAAATAAGAACAATAGAAATATGGGCTTGGAGTATTGTGCTGAAATTATTTTTTCTTGACTAAGAGCTACTCCGAACAATGATGAGTCAGCTTGCATTCATGGATAGCAAATAGTGATGGTTGTCCTCATTCTCAGTTTGACAATTCAGTTATAATAGATTTTTACACTATTTAATAAAAAGGAACAATAAAAATATGGCTTGGAGTATTGCCGTGATTTTTTTTTTCTTGGCTAAGAGCTAGATTTTTTCGGAGGTAAGGAAATAAATTAAATGCCCAAGACCCAGAGGAATCTAGCATGAATGAAGGCCTAACCCTTTAAGGGCCACAAGTGGGTACTTACAAGTGGTGCGATTTTCCTTGAATAATAGCGATGAGTCAACTAACATTTGAAGATAACAACTAGTGATGATTGTCTCTATCACTGGTTTGACAACCAAATTAAGAAAATAATTTCCATTTAGAGAAAAAAAAAAAAAAACCAATAAAAATAGTACAACAAAAATGATAATATCTCCATTTATGACTCATGTAAATATAAACTCATAATATTATCTGTTGCATGAAATTCGACACTTAAATTTCTAAATATGTACATGATTAGTTGAAAATCTATTTGTACATGACATAGTTTACAATTGAAGTAGACAGTAGTATCTAAAAGCAAAAAGACAAGCCCTAACTGCCAATATGACTCGTATGTAAATATGAACTCAAAGATTTTGAATGTTATTGATACTGCCACTCATGATCTGGTTTGGAAAAAATTTAAAAATACAACTGAAGTGTGTAACAAGTACGAGGACAACGGGCCATCTTAACTTCATTGAACTTGTATAAATGATATCTGTGACGTAAAAAGCATATAAATCATAATTCTATTCGTACTACTAAACATGAGTTTGCTTAATATGAAGTGATATAAACAATTATTCATTGGTCTCATAACATGAGTTTGCTAAAAATGAAGTGATATAAACAATTGTTCATTAGTCTCATAGTGTCTCTTTCATGGACATAAACAATGCAGTTTTTTAGAAGTGTTTTTTAATTTTAAAAAGCAACTCAACAATGAAATCCATGGATCAAGAGAAAGGCTAAGAGGTATTGAAAATCTGCTATGTGAACAAAATTTCTGATTGTTTTTGTACATGTCCACAATATTCATATAATTGACAATCAACCTGCTAATCACTACAACTAAAGCCCACTCATGATTTCATTCCCAAACCGAAAGCCAGCAAAAACAGTTTGAATAAAATATTCAAAAGAACTTATCGTACACTTTAACTTATCCTCTACATTTTGTACTTGTTATAGCCATCAACATGCAAATCACTCTATAAGCAAAAAAGCGCTGGATCTGCACGGATCCCTTGTTTTTCTTGCTTTCTGGCTCTTCTCAGGTTGAAAAACTGTTATGTGGACGATCTTCTTCTTTGAAGTGTTGATCCGTAGATTTCAATGTTTTTTTTTTCTCGATAAAAAACTAGCTAGTCTATTGTATTATATTTACAGGTAAACTTTACAAGCAGTGAGATAGGTCGTCCAGGGCCAGCACTGGCACCTTGGATAGCTTAGCTTTGAAACAAAAAGCTCCCTCGCAGGGGCAGCACCTACAGGACTTCCAAAATTCCTCCAAAAACTTACTGAGGCTGGAAACCAATATGACTTGACAAGCAACAGAACATGGAACCGCATTGAGTTAAACATGAACATGACGGCCCACGCAGGGGCTTTCATCAAAAACTGACTGTGGACCGTGTCCATCAGAGAACTTGCAGTGGACCGACATGTACAAGACAGTATTAAAAATTGAGAGTAAACTAGACCGACATAAACAAGACAGTATAAAAAACTGCAAGTGAACAAACACATTGATGACCAGAACCCAAATACCCGCAGAGACCTTTATCCTGGACCCGAGCTGAGAGAGAAAGGCATGTGCCGGTGCGCACGTCAGAGGATCAGTCGTCGCAGAGACTTTTATCTTCCACGATATAGCTCCATCCCTGGCCCTCAGGGACTCCTTCCCACATGGTGGTCCATGGATCCTTTGCAGTGCCCTGAGGTTCCAGCGCCTGGGGATGCGAGGGGGCGTGCAGAATCTCCTTCCCTGAGGTGCCCACCTCAATTGGTGGCTGCAGAACAGGGCTCTCCTCCCCAGTGCCCTCTGGAGGTGGTTCCGCCGATCCTGGAGGCTTCCCGCCATCATTCCCTTCAGGAACTTTAGTAAAAAGAACTGAAATATGAGCATTGATACCTGCATTATCCTTTGAGCTGCCTAGGGTGAACACAACCGAGCCGAATGCTGGAAGAACTGGCTCCCCTTCACTTGAGCTTCCAACCTCCATGAATTGCCCAGCTTGAATTGGTGTAGCCCTTGCCCGCCTGTGGCAGTAGCAGCAGCAGCAGTGATGGTGCTCATCCGCTGCCGGTGGGCGAGAGGATGAACCTCGCCCAGGTCCTCTTCTGCTTGGTTGCCGTTCCTGCAGCTTTGCCATGGACACCCCTCTGTCTCCCTCGTGAACTTGAGGTGAATTGTAAGACCAAACACAAGGCGGCTCTCGCCACAAGTCCCACTCAGGCGTGACAACCTCTGAGCAACCTTTGCCTGAGGGAGGAATTTCACTCCTCGTACCCAGTTTGCCTTGAATGCTCTTGAATTGCCGCTTCCCCCTAAGGCATGTACCTGAATTGCAGCGACGGAAAGCCAAGACTGCTTGTCGAGGTGGTAGGATAACCGCCCACCCAAAATTCTTCCGCGTCTGCACCTCCCCAGCTTCACCATGCCAATGAGCTCGCATCGGCTCATCTGCCCCTTGATATCCCGCCTCATTCCCTCGTTGAGAGCGAGCAATAACTGCAATCTGCAACTCCATCTATTCACTCTGCTCGGCATTGAATGCCCAGAGCTTGGGCTGCGGAATATTGAACTTTGGCGGTGAATTCCCATTAACCATTATTATTAGCACGGGGCGGCACATGCTGGGCATGTGGCTCGACCCCCTGTGACGTGCCAGCACCCGCATCCGGGGCTGTAGATTTAAATGTTATCTTCTTAGTATGATCTGATATAATCCATGAAAATATGTAACTTTCTATGTTAAGGACAATCTGATATAATCCATGAAAATATGTAACTTTCTATGTTAAGGAATGAAAGTCTATTTTTTTCATCTGAAAAAATAAATAGAAAGCGTTGAATCACATACTATTGTAATGCAGTGATTTGAAAAAGAAAAATCATTTGAAAGGCCACCTGAGATCATGGTTTATATACTGAGAATATTGAGAAGAGGGTTTGCACAGCGGTAAGCAACACTACAATAATTTCTGCCACCAGAGTTAAACTTCTCCACGGCGATGAGAAATGCTCCTTCATGAGCTCGAAAAACCAAACCTTGAATTTACTTCTGTACTAAACATTCACTTGTCGTTTCAGTTACCCGAGTACATCTACCCAGTTAATGGTGACTCCCTTACATAGACCATTGAAGAGATCGACAACCTCTGCGTTGCTCCCAAGGTAATTTGTAACAATGTTACTTCTTCTCATCACAGCCACGTCTTCATCAAAGTCGATCATGTCGTCCATCAAACTCAGGTAACACGTCACATAATTGAATTTAGATGCCTTGCACACCTCAAATGCTACTAGGTTACGAAAGAGTACCTCTGTCTGGTCTGTGATATCGGTGGAAGACAAATTGTGGCTCTCTTAGCCTCAAATCTAATCTTCTTGATGCCTCCATCCGATCGCTCAAATTTGATCCCAGCATTTCTTAATTCCACTGCATAAGGGATGCGTTTGACGTCATTTTCTGCTCCTTCGTCTGGGCCGTTGGGGTCGATTTGATCATCTGCATAGACAATCGGCACGTGCAACAAGCCCAGAAGATGTTGAACATGTTTATCTAGCTATTGCCATGACCAATTACTCATATCGCAATTGAAAGGATAAAACTTGGACCTTGTAGCTTTTACTAGCACTTTGAAAAGCTTTCTTTGGACCTCAACAATAGGGACTGAGTCGAGCTCCAATTGTAGCAGCTTTCAGAGAACGGTTACGGGGATTTGATTCTCGAGCATCAAAATGTCATTCAATATATCGAACCCAGTGTAATCAATCTTATTTCTCTCAAAAATAGGTTCATAGTAATTACTCGTGTCCACTACTGGGAATTTGTCGCTGCCGAGAGTCCTCAATACCTCTAAAATGAAGCAACCAGTCGAAACTGAGCAACATAGCGAGGTTCTCTCCGTTGCAATCGATTTTTTCTTCGTAGCCCTTCCTAATTTCGTCCTCCACCTGTAGGATCACATTCTTTGCTTCGGGAGAAATTCATATTATTTGGAACGTTGGCGAGGTTCCTTTTGATATTAAACCGCGTCGTCATTCTACACAGGGCTCTTCCTTTGTGATTATCCATGGAAGGGAGCTCTGCTTTCCTGTGATGATACAAACCCAACGAAACTATTATAGGAACATATGCTTCTTTTTTATGAGTCTTTCAGGAAGTTGGGAACTTTAAATATCGACACAGCGAATGGCAATCGCAGGTAATCAACATTGCAATTTTGTTGAATAGTGATAGCCCATTCTTCCTCGCTGATCCATTCTCGGTGGCGATTGTCGCGACATCGATCTATCATCGTCACTCTCGGAACCAGAGTCAGCTGGCAGAGCAGAGAGAGGTCCGACTATAATTAAGCGTTCACCCATGATTGATTTATGGCCACAGACACAGGTTTCAGTGCCAAAAGAACACTAGTAGAGGGCAACCAATATTTCCAACCCCATAGACCCATTAATACACCCTCTAAGGACATCGGTACAGTTCAAATTTCGAATTTGGGCGGGGCAGGTCTTGTGTTTTGTATGAGGCCATTTCAAATTTCGAATTTGGGCAGGGCGAGTCTTGTGTTTCATATGAGGCCATTTCATGGCTATCAATATCAGAGGAATGGATGGGCCTATCTTACGCATGCTTCCGCGTTTCATGACCATCAATAAAAACAACCAGATGGATGGATGATCATATCATGAACATCTCCATAACTATTAACCAGAAAGCGTTTGCCTGAAAATTAAGTATACCAATTGACAGGTAAATAGATGTCAGAGTTTCCATGTACCGATGTTCTTATAAGGTGCATTAATGGATCTATAGAGTTGAAAATAGGCCTTGTCGTTATACACCATACTAAACTTAACAATACCCACTCCATACCCTTTTGAAAACCTCACGTGATTTTTTTGTGATATAACAAATCATGTTGTGGATTCATTAATTTTCTAACCATAATATTATATGGTTTTGATTTTGATATCCACTTTTTAACATAAGGTATTTTTTTAATGATTTTTGCCCTATTAAATGATTTGTTATGGGATTTAATATTATATTTTTTGTCTTTTTGTGAAGGGTTAGGAACAATGACTGGGGCCCAAGTGTTAATAGCTGATAGGTTACATGTCAACTTCCATGTAAAACGTGGGTCCCACTTGCTCACTGGGATGCCATGTGGCACATTGTGGGCCTCGCTTTTTCCCTTGTTATGTCAAACTTTGAAGAACTCTATCCTTTGCATACAAGCTCGGTTTGATGAACCATTTGCACCTCTGCGATCAGGACAATGAGATCTATGATCTGGTCCTGGGTCGAAGTCATTTTGATGAATTTGATTTTTGAGCATCCCTGAGTCCTCCTTGTCCTGTGTGCATTCCTGAAGATCCACCTGGATCAATCCCCCCCACTGAGGAGCTTTTGGTCCTCCAAAAGCATGGAAAATAATCTGCGACTTTCTCCGTACCCTGCTTGCATCACAAGCGTCCTAAAAGGGTCTTGTTTCTATCTCCTTCACCTTTCTTATTCGGAACCTGAAACGATGAGCCGACACTTGCCCTCGACAACCTATAGTACATTGTTTGCAAATTACATGTTTTGAATGACATGACCAACTAATGACCCAAACGTCCCACACTTGCCACGAGTTTATAACGCATACTCAGTGGTCAAGTTTACAACAAGATGGACGTAATACTCCATATATGACAACAAGGCCAACCCATCATGGTTGCTTCAAAAAGTGATGGAAAACACATCATTACTGCAACACATGATTTACATACATTAGGTCAGATACTTATTGTTTCGACAAGTGATGGAAACATAACATCACTTTCAGAGTTTTAACATGCAACTCAAAATACAACTCAAAACATGACCAGACATCATTGTTGTTGAACAAGTGATGGAAACACATCATCACTTTTACACTTTAAAATGCAACAAATGATTTACAAAAGAATGACCATGAAACGACAACATTTCTAGAAACCATTTTTCACTTATCAATGTGAATGGGTCACCTCCTTGAGGTGGTTTTGCTTGTCGAACAACTGCTCTTCCCGGTTCATGCAACGAGGTTTTGTTTTTAAGGCATTGCTCTGGATGGAGCCTCCAACAAGTGGCTCTTTGATGACCATTTCTATCGCAATGATTGGAATAGGTTTTCTTCCTCCATACCTACTTAACCTGTTTCTTTTCATGTTGTTGAGAGGGTTTTTCATGCCTCATGAGTGCTGCCATTCTTTTTCAACACTTGGAAAGGTATGGTTGGGTAAACCACAAAAAGTGCATGTTTTTCGATGCCTTCGTCTTCGTTCATTTTTAACAACATGATCATAATCAAAATGAACATTCGAAGATCGAAAGTGATTATACCTTCCTTTGCTGTTTCTCATGTCAGCATGCCAATGAGAGCTTGCCTCAGCTCTCTCCTTGTGACGGAAATTTCCATGGGATGATGGGGATGCTTTCCCATCATTCTCTTTCCTCGAGGATGTCTTGGACAACTCTGACACCTTTGAGAATTCTCCAACTTCTTTCCTGACATACCCAAGTCCTGCTTGACGGGGTAATTCCTCTACTTTGATGGGGTTAACAATGCCTTGGCCATTAACGCCCAAGCCTTTTCCTTCATACCCCATTCTCTTCAACAATTTTGAGCCAATTCCTGTGGTGTGATTTTCAAACATAGCAAAATCATCATCAGGAAACATACATGAAGATGGAGAGCTACTTTTTACCTCATATGAATCATGCTGCAGTTTTTCCAAGGCCTCATCCTTTGCTTGCAGCTGTCGTAGAATTTTTTTTTTCCTCTTTCTCTTCATGTAGACGCATCTACAATTCATCGTTCTCTATTTGAAAATTATGTTTGTTTTGCTTCAATTCTTCCATGGCCTTCTCTGTGGCTTGCAACTAAAGCTGCAATCGCTCCTTTTCCTCTGTCTCTTTTTATGGAGTTTCATACATGATTTCTACTCTCTTGGAAATGTTGACCATGGTCTCGTACATTGCTCTTTCATTCTCTGTCGTTGCAAGTTCCATTGTTCACACTGCAATTCACATACACGTAAAGACCGCTCTGATACCACTTGATCCAGGTCCAGGTGTGAAGAAGGACCTTTCCAAGACCTTTTACTTTCGTGATGTGTTAAAATTGTTTTTTAAAAGAACATTAATGAATACATCTGCATGCGAAAAAGAAGAGGAACATAACAATCATTAGCACATGGAAACAAAAGCCGTTGATAATGGAGTTCGTCCAGGAGGGACTATGTCTCCGGGCCCCGGTGTCAAGATGGTGTATGCCACTGCATTATGTGTTGTCAATAAAGATGATGTACACAGAGATGATGTATCGATCATATAAAGAAGAATTCCCTCACGCAGGAGTGGCTCTAAGAGATGTTCCACAGCTACAACTCTCAATCAAAAGACTCCTATCAGTATGACACAAAAACAAGCATGGTGCGCATCCCGCCAACATGGCACAAAAGGGATGTCAAAGCAAAACACATGTATGACGACAACAAGAGTATCTCAACAACATACAACTAGGGATCTCAAAGCATAACATAAAGAGTTATGATAGAAAATACATCACATAGAAAGATTCCGCATCAAATCAAACAATGAATCATGACAACATGTAATAAACAAGATCCTGCATCAATCATCAATCATGGATCTATAAAACATAATGCAGAAAGAAGAAGTGCATGAATACATCATATACCTCACCAAGGGCAATCTAAAGAAGTGGTTGTCAAAGTGCTGAAGCCTGCTGAAACATCGATCTCACAGCATCAATCGCAAGAAGAAGACTGTTCGCACATGAAGATGGATATTTGCACTGGCACTTAGAAAAATGACTGAAAGAAGAAATGAGAGAAAGGCAAATCTGAATACACCATCAGATTTGTGATGTCGAGTAGTGCTGAAACCACTGTCCAAAATCAGAATTCTGAGAATTTGAAAATTCGGAGCTCAAGAAATCTTTTAGATTCCCTCGGGTTTCCTCCATACCCTTTTGAAAACCTCACGTGATTTTTTTGTGATATAACAAATCATGTTGTGGATTCGTTAATTTTCTAACCATAATATTATATGGTTTTGTTTTTGATATCCACTTTTTAATATATGGTTTTTTTCTTTAATGATTTTTGCCATATTAAATGATTTGTTACGGGATTTAATATTATATTTTTTTGGTGTAGGGTTTAGGAACAATCACTGGAGCTTAGTGTTAATAGCTGATAGGCTACATGTCGACTTCTATGTAATCCGTGGGTCTCATTTGCTTACTAGGATGCCATGTGGCACATTGTCGCTTTTTTCCTTGAAGAGCTCTATCTTTTGCATACGAGCTCGGTTTGACGAACCATTTGCATCTCTGCAATCAGGACAATGAGATCTATGATCTGGTCATGGGTCGAAGTCATTCTGATGAATTTGATTTTTGAGCATCCCTAAGTCCTCCTTGTCCTGTATGCATTCCTGAAGATCCACCTGGATCAGTTGTCTAAAGTCTAATGCTTCCATTATTATATGATTATAATATAGTTAAAGTTCATGCTTCTATATATGTATTTGGTTGTACTTGCTGTCTAAGTTGTGCAGGTACATAATCTTCAAAAAAATGAAGATATTCATAAGTAAAGTTGATTTGATTGATAAGCATGATGACAGAAGTTATATGAATGATGATGATCAAAAAGACTTTTATAATAAGGATGGAAGCCATGAAAGATTCTTCGATGTCATAGAAAGAAGTTGATCTCCCTAAGTTAAGAGGGAGGCTGGATAAAGAAAAGAGTATATCTCCCGAGTTGAGAGGGAGGGCATATTATAATCATGAATGATACCTTGAAGAAGAAAATTGGAGAATGCATATTGAGGTGCTGCTAAAAGAAGACAAGATTTGGTTGCTACATGTGAAGTAGGACAGGAAGCTGAATAATTGAGAAAACCTTTGTCAGGATTTGTTTGGGAAGCCTCGAAGTCCTATTGTGATGAATTGTGAGGCAACATCAAGAAGTCAGAAGACCTCGAAGGTTTGTGTTTACTCATGAGTATTTGAAAAGTTGTTATTGATTGGGGTTGTGACTATTCAGATAAATCTCTCAAGGTTTTTGAAAAGCATGCTTGAGGTTAGAGAGATTTGATGTGTTGAGGCATTGAGTATGTAAAATGACTGGGGGGACGTCTGGCCAACATATGTGTTGATGTTAAGTTCCCAAAGTAGTAGGGAGGGTGGCATTAGAGATAAAGCTCTGACCTTGCATTACACACCTAGATCCCCGAGTTGATGGTTAACAAGTAAACCTGATGGTACCTAGAGAGGCTGAAAGCTTTAGTCCATCTTATTTGCACTCGGATAGATTGCCTTGGTCAAGAATCTAGTCCGTGGCACCCTAGGTGCCTAAAATCTTCATGGTTCATGTGTTTTGAGATCTTCCATGTACTTGTATATATCTGTGTGAATACCTCCCTAGTTAAGAGGGAGTGTTGAAGAATGTAACTAATTTCAATCTTCATAAATTGTATTTGAGTCATAAATAAATGTATTTATCAAAAGAAAGAAAAATAATTTATTATTATTATTATGACTTATTAAAACATGGGTTCCGTGCTTGGGCCAACATATTTTAGGTCAAAGTCTCCATTAAGGACTTCTAGGATTTATCTTGAGTCATTAGAGTCATTTTCCATTAAAAGAGACCCTTCTTGGTCTTTTGAATCGTGTAAAAAGATTTATTATTGAGTCAAATAAGGTATTTGTCACCTCCACACCAAGTAGGCCTCAAGGAGATCAACTTGGCCTCAAGCAAAGTAATTCGACCTCATGAGAAGCCTATATATTGAAGTAGTTTGAATTCATTTGGAGCACTCACACTCACAAGTTCGATATCTAAGAGAAGAAGAGCAAAAAAAGTGCGAAGTTGCTTGAAGAAGGAAGATCGAAGTTTCTGGGTTTGTCTCTCTCTCACTCGTGTGGATTTACTAGGATATTTGCTAGAAGGACGAAGATATTGTTGGGTCGAAGTTTTTGCGGGGCTAACTACTTGGTCAAAGTTATTGCTGGGCTAACTACATGGTCAAAGTTGTTGCTGGATCGAAGTTATGTTGCTGCTAAGTCAAAGTTATTATTGAAAGGGTTATCATCTATAGAAGGAAGAAAAGGTTGAGTTGGTGTGGAGGAAGTCTCTGTCTAGGTCAAGAGTCTTGAATTATCTCATGAAGTCATTAAGGAATAATTATTGACTGGGTTTTCCCCTAGACAAGGGGTTTTTCCTTGGTTGTCTGCCTACATTTGGTGTCTATTGTTTTGGTAATTGCTTGATGAACTAAATATAAAAGAGGAACATAAGAAAAACATAAGAACATCACAAGTAATTATCAATATAAAGAAAATCTTTCTGCCTTTCTGATTTTCTAATAGTGACAACAATGGAGCCTTTCTGATTTTCGAAAATGCTAATTATAAATAAGATTTATCATTTTTAAAAGAAAATTCATATATAAAAGATGGGCATTGTTTAAATATCATACATTTTGGAGTTTTTTGCCTAAATGTGACGATTTTTTTTGGCTGAAATTTTGATCTTTGTCATTTAAAATCGGTTTTTGATTATATATATGGATTCAATGCCATGAAAAATCCCTAGTGCACTTGAGTTGTGGAGAGTTCACAACTTAAAGTTGTGATTCCAACAAATCATTATCGAATTTTGTTGAAATTAGATAAAAGAAACTTCCAAAATGTATAATAGATTAACGATCACTAAATATATATGTAAAATTAATTCTAAATAAAAATTATTTTTAATATTTGGGAATAAATATTATATATAATTAAAAAAAGCTTAGTAAGAAATGATTTTTTTCATGACAATTTTTTTTGGTTTAATTTAAATCAAAATTCCACATATATTTTTTAAAACTTGATTTAAGTTGTTTACTTGGAAAAAAAACTTGTTTAAGTTGTTTACTCTGCAAAAGAAACTTGAGTTTAAGTTTTTTACTCTGCAAAATTTGAGCGCCACAAAGTTTTTTAAGGGTGTTGAATCCATCCGACAAATATTTTAAAAAACTTGAGTTTAAGTTGTTTACTCTGCAAAACTCGAGCGCCATGGGGTTTTTTCAGGGTGGTGAATCCATTTATGCATTCAAAAATGCATTTTAAACAACAAAAAATCACATTCTTTCTCGAAATTGTTTTGCTAGATTCCGATGAAAAAGTCTATTTTGTTTTAATAATTTGACATTTTTAATTAATATTGTTTTTTACAAATAGCATATTTATCTCATTATATCATAATTAAAAAAAATAAAAATAAAAAACTCACTTTATTATTAAAATTTTAAGTAAATGTCTTTCGGATTAATAACATCATTAAGATTTGGTCTATGTTTAGAACCAATTAATGTGGTTCATCCTAAGGACAACAAGAAATACTCTCACACATTCCTAAATACAAAACAATAAATATAAATGAATTAAATGGTTATGAGAAAAAACTAATCATAAATAAAACTTAAAAACAAATCAATAGTAATTATAGTTAAAGAACATCATTGTTATTACACATTAAAAAAAGGAAAAAGGACAAAGACATAGTGTAACATATAAATGAAATATTTTTTTTTATTAATATTTTGTTTTTTAATTAATTTAATTAAAATTTAGAAAAAAATTGAGATTTAAAAAAATTTAAATTTATGTTATTTACATATAGATGAAATAGTTTTTTTATAATATTTTTTTTGTAATTAATTTTAATTAAAATTTAGCACAACTGCCCGTGCCCGATGAAATTCAATGATGATATTTATTATTTAATTACCAAGGTTAGTTGCAAATCGATGGCTCGTGCCCCTTTATTTATTTTTTGTTATATGTAATAATGGTTGTCACAGTTAATGGTTTTCTTTCACACCCTAATCGGCCGCTGACATATATCACAAGTACAAAATGAGATCAACGGACATTGAACAGCGCCACATTAAAATAAAATTTTCACATGCCTTTGCTCCTGAACCTGAACAGACCAGTGCCTTTGAAGTCTCTGGCACTAATTGAGCATGCTGAGCATGCTGAGATTTGCCGAATTTTTATACCCGATTTCAGAGCCTTCCTATTCTCGACGGTCTGGGTGCCTCCGAAACTTAATATAATTTGCCAGGCAGAGCTGAATCTGGGATTAATATAAAATCTCGTCGATTGGGAAGGCTCAATTTTCGCTCGAACAGCCAGATCTCCATTTTCTAGAGTACCCATCAGTGTTTTTCCATTGTAAAAACAAATGGATGGGGAAGTGAAACGCTTCGACTCTCTAAGGGCACTGCGCAGAACAGATAAAATTTCCCAGAGCCAGAAGAAAAGAGGTATGCAATTCATCTAAATTGTTTCTCAATCACAAATTTGGACCTTCCTGCATTTACAATTTACAAAGTGTGTTCACAAGGATAAATGTAGGGCTGGTATTTTACACTGAACAATCAATACAAGTGGGCTTCCATAGTGTGGTCTAACTTAGAAATAAAGGGTACGGGTTGGCTGCTGAAACCAAAGTTTTGAATTTTCGGTGTGCTTCATGTAACAGCGCACGCAGTTGACGAAGAGGTCAGCACGAACTCAAGTGTGAAAGGGTTTCAGGAGAGTTCTCTTTTGAGGTTCCTAAAGAGGAGAAATTTGCCACAGTTGCTTCTTGCAGGTGGGATTGTTTGGTTATTCTTCATGCTTCTGATCCTATTGAACATTGTCTGGTCCTGTGAATCCGCCGTCCATTCTGCTTCAGGTAATCAGATCTGTTTTCTTCGTTCATTCTATTTGTAAAGCTCTAAAATATGACAGAGTTGATGGTTTGCTGTTTGTGTGACCTTTGCCAATGAGATTAGGGCATATGTTATACGTGCAAGTGAGATGAACATTGGTTGGTCAGTGCTACCCATCAGCCATTTGACAGTAAGTCTCTATGAATGAATATGTCATGAATGACGATGTAGGAGTATGATGAGAAAAAAAAATTAAGTCTTTTAGCAGCAAGTGTAAGAGACAGTATCAACTCTATCCCAGACAGAGTTTGCTATCATAAAGCTTTAGCTGAGTACGTGCTTCTGGGTCGTTATGTGACGATGTAGGAGTATGATGAGAAAAAATTAAGTCCCTTAGCAGCAATTGCAAGAGACAGTATAAACTCCATCACATACAGAGTTTGTTTTCAAATTGGAAAAAATATATATATCATAAAGCTTTAGCTGAGTACATGCTTCTGGGCCGGAGTGCTCCTTTGGAGCTTGAATCTTGTATCATACAGACGCTCTAAGGTTCTCGTTTTGACCTCAGTGCCCAATGTATATGTTATATATCAACAAATCTGTCGTTAAAGTGCAGATCAAAGAGAATTCTCAGAGCACAGTGTGTACCAAAGATTTTCCCTTGTACCATTGTATTCGTTGTTGATCTCTATTGAAAATCGTTTGACATGGACAGGGCTCAGTTTGCTCCATCAGCTCATACATATGGTCTGCCAAAACTAAATGTCCAAACTTTAGATAAGGTTTCTGTTTTGCACTTTCCTCAAATTTATTGCTTCATGATCCATAGACCGAATCAAAATACTTTCTCACTTACTAGTATTGTAAAATTCTAAACAAGATGTGGGATCCTTAAATTTGATCTTTAATTTCTAATGAAGCTTTGTGCAAGATTTGGCACTAGCGTTGTGCAAGATATGTAATACGTGTCAATAGTAGTGTCTGTCTCCTTGTAGGAATCATAAGCACCTATTTTTATCCTTTCTCTATGTGCTGTGCTGGCCTCAATCGATTTCAGAACTTCACCCCTTTGAAGATTGCAGGGGACATTGTAGGAGTTCTCTACACTTCTACGAAAACCTGAACTTAACTGGTGTTTTACTGTTTTCTCTGCAAGATTCCCGTAGTTTCTATTTCACCATTTGTAGAAATGCTGATTGAACTGATGGTCCCATCTGATTGACGGTTTTGTAATGATGCCTTACAAATGTTAGAGCCCCCCTTTTTGCTTAGCATTGTTGGCTAATTTTTTTCGATAGTGCTGGCTAGCTTCATGGTCTTCTTTAGGATTGTCATGCTTGCAGCTTAAATACAACAACATTTTTCAATTCAATTTCCATTCTTAATATCCACAATCTTTGCTCAACATCATCAATAAACTCACATCTCGTATATCTTCTAACTTGTTTATTTCATAGGCTCTTAACTTGAGTTTCCTCTACCCCTTCAGTTTCAACAACTAATTTGACTTCCTTCAGTAGTTTGAGGTAGTTTTGTCTAAAGAAGTACACTTTTATCTTTATCATGACCTCATCATCAATTTTATCCACCTCATCAATGACCTCACAAGAAGTACAGTGAGTTTCCGGCATGCCTTCAGGTTCAAGGATCAATTTGACTTCCTTCAGTACTTCGAGGTAGCTCTGTCTAAAAAGGTATACTTTTGTCTTCATCATGACTTCATTATCAATTTTGTCAACATCATTAGTGAACTCACAAGAAGTACAATGAGTCTCCAGTATGCCTTCAGGTTCAAGGACTAATTTGACTTCCTTCAGTAGTTTGAGGTAGCTTTGTCTAAAGAAGTACAATTTTGTCTTCAATCATGACCTCATCATCAATTTGGGACACGTCGTCAATGAACTCACATATTGTATATCTTCTAACTTGTTTATTTCCGAGGTTCTTAACTTGAGTTTGCAGTATGCCTTCAGGTTCAAGGACTAATTTTGACTTCCTTCAGTAGTTTGAGGTAGCTCTGTCTAAAGAAGTGCAATCATGAGATATGAAGACATTGCCAAAATTGCTTTTGTTGGCCATATCTCTATGCACAATCTACCTTGCTTACCTTAGCTCTAACATGATAGGGTCCATAGAATTTTGGTTAGAGATTTTGTTTGCCTTGTTGCTTAAAGGTGGACTGCTTATATAAACAATGAGTGTACAAATAGTGTGTCTCCCACTTCGAATCAATTCTCCATCCTGTGCTGATTAGCTTGTTGCTTTATTCTATTTGCAGCAAGGGTGAGATTATCCTTCAGAATTGCAAGTATATTTTGCATTTCTTGATGAGACTTGGTTGGCATTAGAACCTTTGAGTTCTGCAGAATCTGATCTTTCAAAGATAGAGGTTCATATTTTTACAATGCTTTAAAAGGATACATTTTAGCAACAGTATTGTAAGTGGTATCGTACTGGGACATAACTAGGTCAATCAACCTAACCTGCTTACTCTTCTCATCACCTGTATATATGCCAACATTAAATCCTCCTTCAAGGCCAACGCTTTCTTCCTTCCTTCATTCCATAACAAGAGTTAGCGTACTACAGATTTGTGTTTTGGGAGATGGTGGCATTTCTCTCTCTTGTGGACAGTCAATTTTTGAAGATTTCGTATTTTCTTCCCATGGATGATTCTTCCTTGTGTTGTTCTTGAACGTGATGTGCTCATCTTATAGTGCACATTTGTGTTTTCTCTTTGCATATTAGTCTTTCTCCACTTCACAAGAATGCATTGTTGACTCTAGAAGTATTGGACATATGACCAAGTATTGACACTTCTTTGATTATCAAAAACATCACGGTGGAGAGAAAGTGATCATTGCTGATAGCTCAGCCCATAGTTGCAGGAAGCATTCTACCCTGCCTTGATCTCGAGCGGGGATGCCCCTGGAACATGTTGTGGACCTTTTGGGCATGCTCTCTACCAATATGGGAGTGGCACTCCCAAGGATGTTCCCAAGGTGCTCCTTGGGCACTCCCTAAGTGCTCCCTAATGATAATGTTTAATTCTTAAATTAAAAGTTGACATTATCTGTTTACTTAAGTTTTTAACGTTACCATTAAGTGTTGATTGTTGAACTCCTTTGTCACGGCCCTATTAAAAATATACCCTTCACCCAAACAAAATCATGATAAGGCATGTTAAGCTTTATCTACCATATTTTAATGCTTAGATTAGACAATTTTATTAAAATTGACTGGTGTTGATTGATGCCCCTAGAGGATTGAGGTTGAGGCAATGGCCACACAAGAGGCAAATAATGGAGGATGATACTAATGAGGATGATCTTGATATAAGCAATGGTGGAACATTGCTTGTCAAGGAGTGGTGGAACATGCATGATGGTGCTAAACCACTACTATAACATTTGGCAACATGGGTGCTTTCACAATTGGTGATACCTCTTTTGTAGAGAGTTGTTCAACAACTAGCTTAGTTTATTGTTTGGAGTGACTTGCCCTTTCAGTTTTCATACTTTGGTGTGTAGATGGCTTATTTTGTAAACATAACCATTTGGTCATGTCACTGTTTATAGTTGTTAGATAACCTATTTTATTCCATAGGTTAATGGTCTACTTTCTTGTATGTGGCTTAAAAATTTGTATGTTTGTTTGTAATTGCTAGAATCTAAATTATAGATGGTCAATCCCTGAATGATTAATCATAATGAATATGGATGCCATTTCTATCTTCATTAATGTACAAATCTTCATGTTTTCATATATTCTACAACTAATTTAGCATTCCACGTACACACATATATATTTCTATTTGGTTCACGGACTCAAAGACTAGTGACTGCTACGTCCACAAAATATTTGTGCCGGGTAGATCCACTTGAAGGGATCACTTCCTGTTGGCTCAACCACAAAGCTTGACATGGAGGGTGTCGGCAGAATTGAACCTGTGACCTCTCAATAGCAAAGGTGCTTTAACGACAAGGACTCGACAAACACTCCTCGAATGCTATGCTCTCAAGGTTCTTTTTGGAAAATGACACTCTTGCTTTGCTCCACACTTTGGCAACCTTGACTCTGCCTTACCAGTTTTAGGATGTGGTGTTGTCATTATTAACATTGTCAAGTCTGGAGAAGTCCTTACATGTTTTAGGAGTTGGATCCAATGTTCTTTCTATTTAGGTTATCACTTACAAAGTTACACCACACAAAGGTGGAATATTGGCTTAGATCATTCGGTTATAAAATATATAGATGATGGTTTTAAGTGGTTGCCTTATGTTATCATGATGGATCCAATCATATGGACAAGCTGGGGAAGAGTTCTCCTTCCTTGGAACAAAAAGGATTTATTGCTATGATAGCCCATGCCAAGGAGGACATTTTATGGAATCAATGTATGGAATGTACAAACTTTGGGTCTTTGTAACATATGAGTCATCTGCAGATAGCTGATGATCTTCCACAAATTGAACCATCTAGCGATGTTGGTGAAGGCTGTATGCTAGGGGAACACTATCAAGAGTCCCTTCCCTACTTGGATAAAGACAAATTCCTTCCAAATCTTTTCGATGGATTGACATGGAAGAAAACTTTTTTTGGGAGTTAGGGTTGAAAAATTGGTGCATAAATGCAACGAAGGAAATGTTAGTACAGAATGGGAAGGCCAAAGAATTTTACCCACACTAAGCAAGAAAGTGGGGCCATCTAGTTGATCAAGAAACCTCGAGGCTTCCTACCATTGGGAGAACAATAGTAGGGTATTCTCGCTTACCCAATAATCATGGGTAATGACTTCATGTACATGAGCTTTTTCAGCAAATTGAAATAGGAAGAAGCCTTTTGGGGGTGCAAGTGCTCCCATTCTTACTCCTTATATCTCCAGAAGTTACAAAAATGAAAGTTTGTTTTCCAGATTATGCTTCCGTTATGATGTATGAAATGCTAAAATAATTGACATTATTCCAAAACTGATAAAAATGATGGAGTATAGGGGTCCATACCAAACAAGGTTCAATTTCTCTTTCAACTGTTGCAATGCCAATTTCTCATTCACATACACATGCATCTTTCTATTTAAATTTTATATTTGTGAATTGTGCTTGTTGACACTCATCAAAATGCAGTAGGAGGTTATCACATGATCACTTCTATTTGTTTTTGTATAAACAGGTCGATGCAAGAAGAATAGCAGGGTATTCATCATGCTAGATACATTGGGGCTCTTGTCAAAACCTGTACATCGTAAGCAAGATCTAATTTTGTAACCTGTACTATTTTTCATTTAGTTTGTGATGTTATTTTGGTGGGATTAGAGTCACAGTTAAAATTGTTGTAAAATTCCTATCTAGTTGATGTTGGATATTTATATGGTTGTAAAATCACCCTTCTAATGAAGTGAAACACATTGTTAGGTTGTCCAATACCCGTTTTGGATGATCCAAATGACATCACAATTCCATCACAGAAGCAGGATGATAGCTTACTTCGAAATTTGTCCTATGTAATAGAGGACAAAGCAGTGAAAACTGACTCAAATCTAGTACCGTTATTTGGCGGATACCAAAATTGGAAGCAAAGAGAAGATAGTTTCAAACTGAAACCAGCTATGAAGGTAACTGAGTGCCATGAGCTTTTATTTGGAAACTAGTACATGGAAGTATGAACAAGAGAGGTTCCTAATTATTTCTATGTTAATGCTTTTATACATTTTTTAAGATTTTCTTATAAGTCTAATGCCTAAATAAAGTACTTTGGTCTGTAATGATTAACTTATAACATGGCTTATGGTGACTAGTCCACTTGTCTAAAAGTCTTTGTGGATACCTCTATGTTGACTAATCTGCTAGATTACTTTCTATATGGACTATTATGAACCAAATATGGAAACAAAATCTGCTTCCTGGAGCTTTACTAAATGAATCACTTCAAGATATCCATTCAATGCAGTCTGGAAATGGAAGATTAACCAGATAGCTGACTTGAAAGGAAAGAAAACTGCTTGGTAGCCATTCAATGCAGTCTGGAAATGGAAGATCAACCAGATAGCTTACTTGAAAAGAAGGAGAACAGCTAGAAAGAGAAGAGCAATACTGGGGTTACTGTTCACTACAGAACGGTTTTCTTTTCTTCCAAACTTTACTTATCTCCGCGTTGATGCAGATAAATTTGTCCCAAAGCTGTTCCATATATCTCAGTGGCAGCAAAAGTCATATGAAACATACAAACAGTTCCAGTTTCTGGAATGGGTATGAGTTTTGACTATATTACCATGATCTAGATATGGATCTGCTGTTTTTTCTTTAAAGTCAAGATCCAAATATGGAGAAACGATACATACACATAACTCTATGTATGCATTGTTGGATTTTTAGTACCTCAGAAAGTTTTCAGCAGAGTGCCATTAATGACAGCAGTGAGCATGATTTCTATCCAACCAGATCTCCCATGCTGCTGTGAGAGGCAAAGCTTAATGCAGCTTCTGATGCCATGGGGATAACCAATTTTTTAAGCCATAATCTATGGATGGTCCCTCCAAGGTATATTTCTGGCCATGAATCTGATGTATTTTTGCCCAAACTGCTTGAGTGAAGGGGCATTTGTTAATTTTAGATAACAATGGTATGTTCTATGCTTAAGAGCAATTTACTTCAATTTTTCTTATTAGTCCAATATCAATTTCCAGATTAGCAATCACATTAACATGATAGTAAATGCAGGTAGAACATAAATAAAAACAGTAGAAGACAAGCCAAGACAAGAGGACACAAGATGTGGTGCATGCCAGGGACAAATTCCAATGTGGGGAAACCCTTTGATCAAGTCTTCTTCTTATTCTTCAAAAGTTCAGCAGAGAGAGAGAGAGTACAATATACAAAATTCACTTGCCCAATCATAGTCAGATCTGTCCAGTCAAACTGCAGTCAACGAGATGCCCTAACAGAAAGTCAACGCTGGTCAAATCAATAGAATTACACCTCCAAATCAGCTCGGTCAAACCCAGTAAACTCGGACTCCAACAACAGTCCAAATCAGCCCAAAATAGTCCTGAAAATATCAGTCAAACTCGGTCAATGCAGAGTCAAACCTGCGGTCAATGCTGGTCAAACAACTCAGATTGCCTAGATTTCTGTGACCAAAAATGTGGCCTTCCCAAACAGAATTTCTCCAAGGAAAAACGCAGTCAAACAATTGCAACTGCTGCCTGGTCAATGCTGATCAACCCTTCTGCAATTCGGTCAACCCAGAAAACAGAACATCTCAGTCAAACTTCGCACGTGTGGAGGAGAAGGCTGCCCTGAAGTTGTACAACCCAATCAGACGAGGATAGAAAGATATGTGTGAGAATGAATGATGTCCAAATGAGGTAGATGCTCTTTTTATTTATATGCAACGTTGAGGGTGAAGAGACGTCTCTTTTGGGTTTAGCTTACATTAGATTGTTGGCCGACCTTGACAATTTGTTCATAAACGAAATAAATTCATAATTCCATTTATACATCTTAGAATGAGATGATCTTTAGATCAATCCTACACCTCTTGAAAAGAGGAATCCAATAAAAATATCAGCGACATCATATGAGTTGTCCAAGGTGGAGTTTGGCCCTAGTTGCCAAATTTAACACTCGCTCTCAATTAGGGAGAAATCCACCTCCCAAACCATCTGACAATCTCTGTTCTGCCTTGCTTTGCTTTGCTGAACCATGAAGAAATAATGAAGAAGAAATGATCGAGAATGTGTCATACCATTCTCCACTAACCTGAAGTCAGTCTCCAATAATTGAGTGTATCATACTACTCTCCACTGACCCGAAGTCAGTCTCCATTGATCCCAGATCAATATCAGACATCCTAGCATAGGGAGTACAGAAGTACACGATGCGTCCATCTATAATACTGTGGTCCCTATCCTCATTTCCCTACTCATTGGCTAGATGAGAGGTACTTTCCGTGAGTCCCAAACTGCATGGGTAGGATGTATCGGCAGGAGAAGGTGAACCACTGATCCTGCTCATATGCCATAGGAGAAGGTGAACCACTCGTCTTATGAATATCTCAACCATCATTGGGTATCATAGGGGAAGGTGAACCACTCACCTTATACATCGCGCACCACAGGGGAAGGTGAACCACTCACCTTGTACATCGCACACCACTAGGAGAAGGTGAACCTCTCACCCTATGGTCGCTCATCGCTCCAAGAAGTACTCCAAGCCCCCCGGAGCTCCCAGAGCTCAATAACCAAATCAAATGGGACCTTCATAAGAGGGTCTCTCCATGACCCTTAAGTCGTTCATGGAAGGTTAAGAATTTGGCCTTCCCCAAGGGCTTTGTAAGAATATCTGCTCCCTGATCATCAGTCCCAATGTGGTGGAGCCTTATTGCTCCCTGTTGTACCATATCCTGGATAAAGTGGTACCAGATATCAATATGCTTGGAGTGGTCATGAAACACAGGATTCTCAGAAAGACGAATCCCACTTTGGTTGTCGTCAAAGATCACAGTAGTATCCAACACATGTCCAAACAACTCACTAAGAGCTTCTTCAACCAAACAGCTTCACAGGAGGCCATACTAGCAACAATATATTTGGCCTCAGCGATGCTCAAAGCAACTGACTTCTGCTTCTTGCTCATCTAGGATATCGAAGCGGAACCTAGAGAGAAGCAACATCCTGATGTGCTTTTACGATCCACTGCATTGCCAGCCCAGTCAGCATAAGAATAACCATGGAGCCTCACATTCTCGACAGTGTATCTCAGTCCATAGGTGATTGTGCCCCAAAGATATCTCAAGAGATTCTTGGCAACAATCTAATGTATGTGACGAGGCTCGACCATAAATTGACTCAATGTATTCACTGCAAAACATATGTCCAGATGGGAGATCACTGAGAACATCAGGGCTCCCATGAGTTGACGATACTCAGAAGGATTTCCCAAATCGGGCCCAACAACACTTGCAGTCCACCATCCCAAATCTTTCAAGTATCTTCACAATGTATTTTCCTTGAGAGAGGAAAATCTCACCTAGCTTTTGCCAGACCTCCAACCCTAGGAAATAATGCGTCAGTCCTAGGTCATTCATCTCGAATTCAGAAGCCCACTCCCTCTTACATTGATGAATAAGAGGGTTTGTACCTGTCAGAAAGAGATCGTCCACATAAAGTACCAAGATGGGAGGTCTGTCATTCTCAACCTTAAAGTAAAGGTTCAGATCATCTTCACTCCTTGTAAAACCTAGCTTCATCATATAGCTGTCGATCCTCTCATACCAAGATCGGGGAGGTTGCTTCAACCTATAGAGGGCTTTCTTCAACCTGCATACATTTGCCTGACAATCTTGAACTTCGAACCCCTCGGGTTGTTCTACATAAACTTCCTCCTTAATTGAACCATGCAAAAAGGCTATTTTGACATCCATTTGGTGTAGGTTCCATCCTTGCGAGGCAACAAGGGCTATAATCGAGCGGATGGTGGTATATCGGGCAACTGGTGCAAATATCTCATCGTAGTCCACACCTTCCTTTTGAGAGAAGCCTTCAGCAACAAACCTGGCCTTGAACTTTTCAGCACTTCCATTAGCTCCATGCTTGATCTTATAGAGCCATTTTGAGGTGACAACGGATTTGCCCTTGGGTCTAGGGACCACATCCCAGACATCTTTTTTCATAATTGACTTATACTCTTCGTTCATATCAACCTTCCAAACTTGGTGCTTCACAGCTTCTTCGAATGTGCAAGGTTTAGTTTGAACAATGGTGCTCATGGCAGCGAAGTACCCTTGGTACCTATTCGATTTCTTACTTTCACGAAAAGTTCCCCTTGGAGCAACATGTCTCTCGGCATCTTCGAGAGTTTCCCTAAGCCATGAGGGTCTCCTTTTTGAGGAGGAAGGCTCACGAGGAGGTTGATCAATGGGATCCATTGGTCCTTCAACATCGGGCATCGGCTCATCCTGCAGTTCTCCTTGCTTTCCTGTATCTACTTCTTTGTGTGAAATTTTTTGAATAGAAATCCTACTGCAGTGATTAATATTGTTTCTTCTACAATATTCTTACGGCAAATATCGAAATATATTCTATTGCAACCTTCAAAATTAAAACATTGCAGAAAATAAATGTAAGTAAATACTGGTACACATGCAATCACAATGACAATTATTTTTGGACAATTGTCCTTGGAAAAACCCAATGTGGGAAAACGGTGTAGCAGTGAGGGTTTTATTTTATTATGCAACAGTGAAATCTGAGTACATCTATGGATGCCCAACTGGCAATACAAACAGCAGGAGAATCTGGCAAAGATATTCCCTAAGCAACCTCGACACTCGTGTTGCCTGCACTCACGTTCTTGCACTTGCGTGTTCCTGCACTCGCGTTCCTATACTCACGCGTTCTTGCCCGCGCGATCTTGCACTCACGCGTTCCTTCCCTTGCGTTCTTGTACTCGCGCGTTCCTGCACTCGTGCATTCCTGCACTCACGAGTTCTTGCATTCACTCGTTCCTGCACTCGCGCGTTCCTGCACTCGCGTGTTCCTGCACTCGCGTATTCCTGCACTCGCGAGTTTCTGCACTCGCGGGTTCCTGCACTCGCGAGTTACTGCACTCAGAATAACTCGACCTCTTGCTACTGCCTCTCCGGATCTGGGAATCTTCCTTCGGATCACTATCCTTGCCCCTCTATTGTAAAAGATCTCTTCGATCAGAATTTCCTCTTGGGAACTCACTTCAGAAATTCGATCTCTTGATCTCTCAGTGCATTTTCCAAATGACCCTCAAGCCCCTTCTTATATCTTCCTGTTGGACAACCAACAACCTAGATTAACTCCTAATCAAAGGCTCAGATCATTTTGACTTGATCTTTGTCTTTATCTAGAATATTCACCCACAATTAGATTAATACCCATTAATATTTTAATTTTCCTAAGTTTAGACTTAGGAACTCCATTAAAAATATTAATTATTTTAATATAATCGTCTCTAGGTGGAGTTTACCAAAACGGGTTTTGGGTTCTTTGGAATGCATGTGCCCAAGCCTCCCTACAAAATTTGAGGCGTAGAGCACATCTGATGCTACCCCAAATCAACACTCCCTATTAGCGAGGAATGTGCTTTAGCAATATACTGTTACTGCATACTGCTCTGACTTTGAAGCATCGTCCATTACGCTGCTGATGTTTGACATGCTGTCCACCAACTATTGCGCTGCTGCTGCTACTGTATTACTGCCTTTGACACTGCCACTGCCAATGCTACTTTTGTACTACAACTCCCTCTGAATTTCTGCATCTGTGCCATTGCTGGCAGTGGCAGTAGTCCCTACATTGCAAATTGTTGTTGCTACTGAAACGGATTTTCAACCATACCCATCTGCTCACTGAACTGAGTGAACTTAGCTCTTTCGAGAGCCTTTGTGAGTATATCGACCACTTGCTCTCTTGTGGGAACATATTGTAGTCGTACTACCTCACGCTGAACACAGTCTTTGATGAAGTGGCAACGAATATCTATGTTTTGACTGATCATGAAATACTGGATTCTCAGAGAGTTTGATACAACTCTGATTATCATAGTAAACCTTGGTCGCTTCCATCCTTTTTCGGAATAAGCTCACAAGCAATTTTCTGAGCCATATGGCTTCGCATGTAGCTGTGCTGGTTGCCATATATTCTGCTTCTACTAAACTCAGTGCTACCGATTTCTGCTTCCTACTGCATCAAGATGTCATCCTTGATCCAACATTGAAGCAATACGCTAAGGTGCTTTTTCGGTCTACTGAATTACCTGCCTAATCTGCATTAGTGAACCCATTCAAACTGACGTCCTCCCCTCTGGAGTACTTCAACCCATATCCGACTGTTCCACGTACATACCTAAGAATGTGTCTTGCCGCTGCTCAATGCACCCTTTTTGGTTCCACCATGAACTGATTAAGAGTGTTGACAGCAAAACAAATGTCTAGCCTAGTGTCGACCAGATACATAAGCGACCCAATGAGCTGCCTGTACAAGGTGGGATTTACTTCTAAGTTCTTTGTCCTCTGATGCATCTATTTTCTTCTAGTTGGTGATCATGGAAGTATCCATGGGTTGGCATTCTTGCATTTTGAATCCCTTTAGAATTTCTGTAGCGTACCTTCCTTGTCCAAGGAAGATCTCCCCATTCTTTTGCCAAACTTCCAACCCTAGAAAATAATGCATCAATCCTAGGTCCTTCATGTTGAATTCGACTTCAAGATTCTTCTTGCAATCCTGGATGAGCCTAGATGATCTAGTTAGGAATAGGTCATCCACATATAGTACCAGAATAAGTGGCTCATTCTCTACCAATAAATAGTAGAGATTGGGATCAACATCACTCTTGACAAATCCCAACTGCTGCAAGTAACTATCAATCTGACCATACCATGCTCTGGGTACCTGCTTGAGCCCGTACAGGGATTTCTTTAACTTGCAAACATGAGTTTTCTTCTCATGAGTTTCGAAGCCTTCGAGCTGTTCTATATACACCTCCTCTTCTAATACTTTGTTCAAGAATGTTGTCTTGACATCCATCTGGTGAATCTCCCATCCCATTTGAGCTGCTAGGGATATAACAGAGATGATAGAGGTGTATTGAGCAACTGGGGCGAAGGTCTGTTCATAGTCTATTCCTTCTTTCTGAGCATACCCCTTTGCTATGAACCTTGCCTTGTACTTCTCTATGCTGCCGTCTGCAGCATACTTGATCTTGTAGATCCATCACGGTCCTACAATTGATCTATCTTCTGGTCTCGGTACTACTTCCCAGACATCATTTGTCATGATGGAGTTGTATTCTTCCACCATGGCATCCACCCATACTTGGTGTTGAACAACTTCCCGAAAACTAGAGGGCTATTCAACCTGAGCTACCGATGCTTGGTATCTATCTGGTTGTCTACGCTGCCTCTTCTCGGCTCTAGGAGCTCCAACAAACTCCTCTGTGTCCGTCAGTGTCTGCCGCACTTCTTTGCTCGTTCTATCACTGGTGGTGGGAGGCTCAACCAACTCTTCCTCCTGATCCTATCGTTCCGTCTGTTGAGAAGCATCTGCATTTTCACCTTCTGAGGAGATACTGGTGCTAGTCACTGTACTCGACCTAGGTGTATTCTCCTGCCTGTCCTTCTTGCTGCCCCTGCTGCTCTTGGACTAACGGAACATTTCCTGACTGATCTTTTGTAGGCATTTCACGAGATTTCCTGAAAGCTCTATCTTCCATGAACTTTGCATCCCGTCTTACTACAATCTTCTTGCTGTCAGGAATGTAGATTCTATATGCTTTTGAGGTTTCACTGTATCCTACGACATACCCCTTCTCTGCAGTCTGATCCAGTTTGCTGTGCTTCTCCTCTGGAATGTGATAATAAACCACACTTTTGAATATCCTGAGATGACTGACTTCCAACTTTTTCCCTATGAAAACTCCTTCGAGCGTTCTCTTCTTCAATGCTCTATGAGCAGTTCTATTATGGATATATATGGTCATGTTGCAAGCTTCTGCCCATAGATACCTAGGTTGATCCTGATCATACAACATGGCTTTGGCTGCCCCAACAATAGTTTTGTTCTTCTGTTCTGCCACTCCATTCTGCTTCAGATTATATGAAGCTGTCCGCTCTCTTTTGACGCCCTCCTTTGCGCAGAAATTCGTGAAGTCTTTATCTGTATATTCTCCACCATTATCTAAATGCAATACCTTTATCTTTTTCCTTGTCATGTTTTCAACAAGAGCCTTAAACTCTCGGAAATTATCAAAGACCCCATCCTTGGTCTCTAAGAAATAGATCCAGGTATTTCTAGAGTGGTCATCGATAAAAGTGGTGAAGTATTTGCCACCACTAAGAGCCCTTGTGGACATAGGACTGTAGATATCTGAGTGTATTAATCCTAATACACACTCTGCGCTATTGTTACTTATGGAAAAAGCTGCTTTGGCGTACTTTCCTAGCACACATCCTCTGCACAAGTCATCATGTTCACTACTAAGGACTAGTACACCTGTAATAGTCTCTCTGAGCATCCTCAGTGCTGCATGGTGTAAGTGCCCCATTTGCCTGTGCCATAATTCATTTTGCTTCTCACCATTACAGTTGATGCCTATCAGTGCCATTGGCAATTCGAGCTACAACCTATACAACTTGTTGCTTCGAACTCCAATTTTCTTTTTCTTTTTCTAGCTTGGATGCTTAATGTATACTTTCTTTCCTATGAAGCATACATCATATCCCTTGTCCTGTAACTGGGACATTGAAATTAAGTTCATTCCTAATCCTAGCACATGCAAAACATTGGTGGCTTGGATGTTGGTCCCTGCTTCCGTTTGAAAAGCTATGGTGCCTCTCCCTACTGGAGTACATTTCATTCTGTTTACCATAGTTATTTGGAAGTCCATTTGTTCTTCTTGATAGCTCGATATATGTTCTCATACTCCACTCATATGCGTTGAAGCCCTGCTATCAATGTACCGAACATCTGCTGATGTTGAATTTCCTATGCATGCGAATTCTTCATCTAATCTGGTAGATAAATCTGAGACACTTTGAGTATCCATATCCCAACAACTACTGTAGGAAAAACTGCGTTCCACATGTGATAATCCTCTTTGTTGAATCTTTTGCTACGCTGTCCCTTCTACCACGGATAAATTTCGATTTGAAAGACTTACCTCTCTGTCGACTCACTCAAAGAGAGTTTTTCCCACAAAATCCAATCTCCTGGGCTTGAACTGCGCAATCCTCTGAGAGAGTTGAATTTTTGCCCCTGCAGGAATTTCAAATTCCTTTCTCTTCTCAATGTTGGATCCTTCGGCTTCTCTCTTCTGCTTCCCTGTAGCTCTGATACCATGTGAAAATTTCTGAATAGAAATCCTACTACAGTGATTAATATTATTTCTTCTACTTATTACCTCAAAAATAAGTTATCTACAATATTCTTACAGCAAATATCGAAATATATTCTACTGCAGCCGTCACAATTAAAACATTGTAGAAAGTAAATGTAAGTAAAACACTGGCACATACAATCACAATGACATAGTTATTTTTGGACAATTGTCCCCGGAAAAACCCAATGTGGGAAAACCGGTGCAGTAGTGAGGGTTTTATTTTATTATGCAGCAGTGAAATTTGAGTACATCATGGATGCCCAACTGTCAATCCAAACAGTAAGAGAATTTGGCAGAGATATACCCTAAGCAACCCCGACACTCGTGTTGCCCGCGCTCACGTTCTTGCAATTGTCCGTTCCACACTTGCACGTTCCTGCACTCGCGTTCCTGGACTCACACGTTCTTGCACTCGCGAGTTCTTGCACTTGGAATAACTCAACCTCTTGCTACCGCCTCTCCATATATGGAAATCTTCCTCTGGATCAGTCCTTGCCCCTCTACTGCAAAATATCTCTTCAATCAGAATTTCCTCTTGAGAACTTCTCACTTCAGAAATTAGATCTCTTGATCTCTCAATGAATGCTGCCTCTTTCTCATTATGGAATGACTATGTCACTAAGTTCAAAAAGAGATGGTTCAAAGAGAAAGATGTGGTTGAGCTATACAAAATATTTTTCTCTAGTAAAAGAGAAGAAGGAGAACCTGTTAAAGAATTCAACAAAGGTTTAACACTCTCGTGCACCTAATCCTAGAGGAACTTAGACCCCCAAACGAGGTTATCCTCGCAGCCTACCTTAACACCTTTATTGGGAGGTTAGCATGTGATACACATCCCTCCATCATGGGGAATGATCTTGTCTAATCAATTCGCCAATGACCTAAAGATTACTATGAACAAAGACAAGACTGGCATTAGGGTACCCTTGGGAGAAAACTCTTGTGCCATAATACCTCGAAATGAATTCACTGGGTCAATGATTACTCGCTCATGGGTATCTAATGAGGATTTAAGAGAAGAAGACTGAGTTTGGTGAATGGAGGCTATTTAAAAACTGACCCACCATAATCCCTATGCCTCTTGGGATGTGAACTATGTGCTTTGATGGAGCTTGGTAAAAAGTTGGACTTGGGGCTGGTGTGGTCCTCATTTCCCCATCTGATGATTATACACTATTTTCCCTAAAACTTGCATTGAAATGCACTAACAATGTAGCTGAATATGAAGCCCTCTTATTAGGACTTGATGCTGCCAGATCTAAAAAATCAAACGATTGATCATCATAGGTGACTTTGACTTGATTATTTCTCAAGTGAAAGGATCCTTCAACACCAAGGATGAAAAACTAAAGCCATATAAGGAGATGGGTACGAACGTGTTCAAAGATTTCCAAGAATTCTCTATCCAAGCAATCCATAGAGCCCTCAATTCCCTTGTTGATGCCCTTGCTGTGACTACATCAAATTCCCAATACTTAGATGAAAGTATTTTAAAATTAGGAAGATGTATAGTAGGCACCATATACCAACCAACCATCCTTGATTATAATGAACATTGGCCTGTTTCGTAAGTGATAATGAGATAAATAACTTTCTCCAAAACCATGATGACTCACATGCCCGAGAAGAAGATTTGATTATGAGCAACACTTCGATAGGAATGACCACAATATAACCAAGCCTGAAGATCACGATTCACCTGATATTCTGGACCTCAACTTAGGGACTGCATCTTCACCCCAAATGGTCAAAATTGGTTAGCTAAGGACGAAATGGATGAACTTGAAGATTTTTAAGAGAATTTAAAGACATGTTTGCTTGGCCTTATGGTGATTTGAAAGCATATAGCCTAGAGATTATGCAACATGCCATCCCTCTCAAAGAAGGGGCTAAGTCTGTCAGGCAAAAGTTGAGGAGAATGAATCCTAAGCTTGCTCCCTTAGTTAAAGAGGAGCTTCAAAAGATGGTGGATGCAGGTATCATTGCCCCTGTTCGTCAATCTTCATGGATCTCTAATCCCGTGATTACTTGAAAGAAGTCTGGTAACATTAGGACGTCAATTGACATTAGGGATCTTAACTAGTTATGTTTAGAAGACAATTACATGTTACTAAATATGGAAAACTTGTTGCAAAGAATAACTGGTTCCCAAATGATGTCATTTTTGGATGGTTTGTTTGGGTATAATCAAGTTGTTGTAAAAGGAGAGGACCGATTGAAAACTGCGTTCGCTACTCCTTGGGGGACTTATATGTATCTTAGAATGCCTTTTGGTTTATTAAACACTGGTTACACTTTCCAAAGAGCCATGGACTTTGCTTTTAGGGACCTCATAGGGAAGATCATGTAGTTATACCAAGATGACTTAACTGTGGCATCTAAAGAAAGGAGGGATCATTGCAAGCATTTAAGAAAGGTATTTGAAAAATGCTGGCAATATAACATATCTCTCAATCCTAAGAAATCCATTTTTGGGGTCGATTGAAGTAAATTGTTAGGTCATGTTGTATCTAAAGAAGGGATTAGCATCAACCTTGAAAGAATTGAAGTGATCAAGAAAATTCTTGCCCCTAAGGACAAAGGGACCTTAAGGTCATTCTTTGCCAAGATCAATTTCGTGAGAAGATTCATACCAAATTTTGTGCAAATTGTCAAACCAATGAATGACTTGTTAAAAAACCATGCCTCCTACATATGGGATAGTACAAAAGATAGATCTTTCGAGCATATCAAGGAAAGAATTGCTTTTGCCCTTGTCCTAGCCAGTCCTGATTACTTTTAAGACTTTATCATCTGTTCTTTTGCTTCGAAGGATACTATCGCTGTGTACTCATACAAAAGCGACCGACCCGTTGCCTTCATGAGTAAATTGCTCCGAGATGCTAAGACGAGGTATACTATCACTGAAAAGCAAGCCTATGCCCTTGTCAAATCTCTTAATTAGTTTAGAGCATATGTGGGGTCCAACAAAATATATGCTTATGTCCCTTACCCCGCCGTGAAAGGTGTGCTATCGCAAACTGAATGCCTTGGATGAAGAGGGAAATGGGTGGCAAAAATACAAGAATACGACTTGGACATTCGCCCTAAGAGGATCATCAAAGGACAACGTTTCGCTGAAATGTTGACTAAGGGCAATGACGAGGCTATCCAAGAAGGAGAGAAAGAGCAAGTGTACGCCACTACTATTGAACTTGAGAAAGATGGATGGTATTCTGGTATCTTCTACTACTTGCGCAACTTATTTGCCCCTCCTCACTTGGTTGATCAAAAAAGAAGAGCTCTTAGATTAAAGGGAGCCAAATATTGCTTGACTCAGGATGGCCTTGGTTGGATGAGCCCTGATGGAGTGGTTCTTTGATGTGTGAGTAAAGAGGAATTCAAAAATCTAATAAAGAAATTTCATATAGGATTGTGGAGGACATTATGTTGCCAGAACTACAACACACAAAATACTAATGGTAGGATATTATTGGCCATCCATCTTTGCTGATACTTTAAATTTTGTCAAATGATGCCAACCGTGCCAATTATTCGCTGGAAAGTGTCAACTTGCCGTTATGCTCGTAAAGAACATCGTTGTGGATGCACCCTTTCAATAATGGAGCCTTGATTTCATCGGGGAATTCAAGGATAATTCAGGCAATGAGCATAAATGGATCCTCATTGCCACTGATTACTTCACAAAATGGGTGGAGGCCATACCTACCAAGAAGGCGATTGATGAAGTAGTTATGGATTTCCTAAAGGAAAGAATGTCAATTTTAGATAACAATGGTATGTTCTATACTTGCAATAATTACTTCAATGTACTTTTATTAGCCCAATGACAATTCCACTTTAATTTCCAATAACAATCACATAAACCATTTATTCACATTGATAGTAACTGTAGATAGAACATAAACCATAAAATATAGAAGACAAGTCAAGACAAGAGAACACAGATATTTGGCTAAAGCCAGGGAAAAACCCCTAGAGGGGGAAAACCTTTAATCAACCCTTCTTATTATCAAATATCAAATGTTCAATAGAGAGAGAATATCCAATAGAGTAAAATGATGAAAGTTAAAGTCAATGTGACTTGACTTTTGCAAAGAATCCAAATCAACATCCAACTAATGAAGTCAAAGTCAAATCTGATCAGCGTGATGAAAATTTGCAATTCTAAAAGTCAACAACAGTCATTGTGCCCTAATCAATCAATAGTCAACGCACCAGTGAAACAACTCCTCTTGAGCTCAGTCAAAGTCAAAGATACTTTGCCTTGATGGTCAAACAACAACAAAAATAGTCAACAAAATGGCGGTCAAACTTGGTTAAATGATGAAGTCACCCCGTGATCAAAACAATCCTCCAAGCCTGTGGTCAAACCCGGTCAAGCAACGCCTTCTTCCTTGATTTTTGTGCCAAACAATGTGACCTGCTAGGACAGATCCTTCCTTGGTCAAATTGCAGTGAAACAATGTCAAAATACAAAATTCAATGCTAGTCAAAGTTTCCTCAGGAACATAAAGTCAACGCATGTCAAATCAACTCCAAGAAACTTGCACATGTGGAAGAACAACTACCTCAGATGTACGAACCAATCAGATGAGGAGATAGAATGACGTGTGAGATGTGTCAGACGAGGTTGAGGGATCTCCTTTATTTATATGTGCTGGAGGGGGGTCAATTTGTCTAATTTAACACCAAGCCGACCTTGATCAAATGTGCACTTGTGGGCTTGACATGAAAACCATATTTCTCCTTGTCCAAATTCAATGCTTCTAAGGTCAATTTTGGTCTTCTCGAAAAGAGGAATTTTGTCCAATACTCATCTTAGGCCAATGAGCTGCCCAAAGTGGAATTTGACCCTCGTCGCACATTTTAACACACCCTCTAAACTAGGGAGAATTCCACCTGCCAATATCCACCCATCATCATGCCATCCTAATCATCATGTAATATCTCTACATCTTGTCTCGTCTTTGCTGAAGATTGATATCATGATCAATAAGAAGGATTGATAGAGAGTTAGTCATAAGACAATACCACTCTTCCCACTGACGAAAGTCAGTCCACATAACCAGGGGTAGAACCCTAATTGGACTTGATCCTAAGTGATCAAGTTGTTGAACATCATGCATCCTAGACATAAGGAGTACGACAGTACATGATGCGTCCATTTGTAGTGCTATGGTTCCTAACCATTTTCCCAACTCATTGGCCAAATGAGAGGTACTTCCCAAGAGTCCCAAACCTCAAGGGTAATATGTATGTTGGGGAATTCACAGGGGAAGATGAACTACTCACCCTGTTTTCATACAGCGTACTCTATAGGGGAAGGCGAACCATTCACCCTATGCTCAAAGAGTGTCCTTCACAGGGGAAGGTGAACCACTCACCCTGTGCTCAATCATGCTGTGGTATGTACTCCACAGGGGAAGGTGAACCACTCACCTTTTTCTCATGTAGCTTCAAGAAGTACCCTAGGCCCCCTAAGAGCTCCCAGAGTTGAATGTCCAACTCAAGCGAGACCCTTATGAGAGGCTCTTCCCATGACTCCAAGTCTCTCTCTGAAGATTAGGAACTTTGCCTTTCCCAAAGGCTTTGTGAGGATGTTAGCAACCTATTCATTAGTAATGATGTGTTGGAGCCTTATTGCTCCCCATTGTACCATATCCCGGAAAAAATGGTATTTGATATCAATATGCTTTGATCGATCGTAGAACATAGGATTCTTTGAAAGGTGAATCCCACTTTAGTTATCACAATAAATGAGGGTGGTATCCAACACATGTTCAAATAGCTCACTGAAGAGCTTCCTCAACCAAATAGCTTCATAATAGGACATACTAGCTGCAATATATTCAGCCTTTGCGGTGCTTAGTGCAACAAATTTTTGTTTTCAGCTCATCCATGAAACTGCAACTGATTCCAAAAAAAAAAACATCCAGATGTGCTTTTTCTATCCACCACGCTGCCAAACCAGTCAACATCAAAATATCCATGTAGCCTCAAATTCTTGGTAGTATATCTCAGTCCATAGTTGGTAGTGCCATGAAGATATCTTAGAAGATTCTTTGCAGCAATCCAATGTACATGGTGATGCTCAACCATAAATTGACTCAAGTATTTACGATGAAGCATATGTCCGATCAAGAGTTCACCAAGAAGATCAGGGCCCCCACAAGTTGTCTATATTCAGAAGGATTTGCCGATTTGGGACCAACAACACTTCCACATAGCTTCTTGAATTTAGTTCCATCAGAGTAGACACAGACTTGCATTCCACCATACCACATCTTTCTAAGAGCTTCACAATGTATTTCCCTTGAGAAAGAAAAATCTCACCTAGCTTTTGCTAGACCTCCAAGCCTAGGAAGTAATGCATCAGTCCTAGGTCCTTCATCTCGATTTCGGAAGTCAACTTCCTCTTGCAGTGATAGATGATAGGGTTTGTACCAGTCAAAAATAGATCATTGTCATACAAGACCAAAATAAGTGCATGTCTTTTTCAGCCTTGAACTATAAGTTTGGATCAACATTGCTCCTTGTAAATCCTAGCTTCATAAGTGATCCAAACTTATGCAGGAACAGAACAAAATACAAAGATAAACATAAACATAGAGATGCAGCGGAAATAAATCTTCATTTCACTAATATCAAAGAATTGAAAGATGCTTACTTACATAATGGAAATAAACTAGTTCAGGTGATGGTAGCTTATCTCTGAGAAGAGATGTGGTAGCTACATGCCTCTGAACTATGTTACAATGATGCTCAAGGGCCTTTTTATTTTTGAGCAACAACGGGAAGCCCTAAACAACCAAAACCTAACTCTAGGAGATGGAACGCCAAGAGTTTGTGGGCCCTCTTGGGGTTAGTTGGACAACCAACTTCCTTGGGTCGTAACTTGGTCATATGATCTCGGTTTGGCATATACGATACCTTGTTAGAAAGATTTATTCGAGTACTACAAGATTTGTGGCAGACCCATAAATGGTGGACTTCAAAAAATGCTGTTTAGGGGGTCAAAACAACTCTGGAAGTTCAGGACCCGAAAAATTGCTAAAAATAGTAAATTGTGCTATAATCAAGGAAACTGGTGAAATTGACTAGAGGTCAAGGTCGAATAGGCGGATGGCCACCAATATCCACTTGGATCAATATGATAGCTATCAATCCTCTCATACCAAACCCTAGGGGCTTGCTTTAACCCATAGAGGGATTTCTTCAGTTTGCATACATGTGTTCTTCTATCTTGTGCTTCAAACCCCTGAGGTTGTTCCAAGTAGACTTCCTCCTTAAGTGAGCCATGCAAAAAGGTAGTCTTGGCGTCCATTTGATGTAGACTCCATCCTTGATTGGCAACTAGAGCAATTATGGATTGGATAGTGGTGTATCGAACAACTAGTGCAAATATTTCATTAAAGCCAACTCTTGGTGCAAATATTTCATCATAGCCAACTCCTTCCTTTTGAGAGAAACCACGAGCCATGAATGCTGCCTTATATTTTTCAACACTTCCATCAATTCCATGTTTAATTTTGTAGATCCATTTTGAAGCGACCATAGACTTGTCCTTGGGTCTAAGGCACCACTTCCTACACATCGTTCTTCATGATTGACTTATATTGCTCAACCATCACATCTTTCCATGCCTAGTGCATTACAACTTCTTCAAAAGTGCAAGGTTCAGTTTGAATGATAGTACTTAGGGCAGTCAATTACCCTTGATACCTGTTGGGCTTCTTACTTTCCTGAAATGTTCCTCTTGGAGCAACATGATTTTTAGCATTTTGAAGGGTATCTTTGAGCCATAGTGGTCTTTTCTTTGAAGTAAAGGGATCACAAGGAGGTGGATCAAGAGGATCCATTGGGCCATCAACATCGGGCATAAGCTCAACTATCAAAGGTTCTTCTTGTTTTTCAGCAGCATCATCGTCCTTCCTTGAGATGGGGAGATCCTTGGCTTTTCTGAGGGCAATGTTTTCATCAAAAATAACATCTCTATTTCTACCTCTCTTTGACCAAGCACATAAATTCTATGTCTCTGAATTTTCACTGTATCCAACGAATACATCTTTCTTCTGAGAAGCTTCCAAATTTGTTCCTTTTCTCTTTAGGCACATGAAAATACATAGGACAACCAAAGATTCTAAAATGAGAAACATCAGATTTCTTACAAGTGAAGACTTCTTCGAGTGTCTTGAAATCCAAAGCTTGATGAGTGCTCCTATTTTGAACATATACAACAATGTTAGCAACTTCTCCCCATAAGAATTTTGGTAGACCTTGATCATAGATCATGGCATGGACGACTTCCATAATAGTTTGATTCTTTCTTTCAACAACACCATTTTTCTCTGGAGTATATGGGATAGTTGTCTCCCTCTTAATGCATGCCTCTCTGCAAAAGTCATTGAATTCATTAGATTCATATTCGGTTCCATTGTCAATCCTCAACGTCTTGATCTTCTTCCCTGTTTGATTCTCCACCAAGGCTTTGAAAGAACAAAACCATTTGAACACTTCATCCTTCCTCTTCGAGAAATAAATCCATGTTTTGCATGAGAAGTCATCCACAAAAATTGCATATTATGAATATCCTCCTAATGAAGTTACGGGCAAGGGACCAGACAGGTCAGAATGGATCAATTGAAGAATATCAGTTGTCTTGCTTTCACTAGAAAGGAATGGTACCTTTGTATGTTTCCCAGCTGCACAACTTTGACAAACTTCGTTATGGTTCATATGAAACTCGGGCATTCTTGTGGCCATCTTCCTTACTCCAGGGAAGGCTTTGTAATGTAAGTGAGCAAATCGACGGTGCCATAGCTCACATTGAATGGAGGTATCACTTGCCAATGCTCCCAAAGGACTTCCACCAACTTGATAAAGACCATCAACCCTAAACCCAAGAGTAAAAGCATCTTTGAAGTTTTTATGCCTACACGTACCTTTCCATCAATGATAGCTACCTTGAAGCCATTGTCTTCTGTCGAAGAAATAGACACCAAATTCTTCTTCAAATCGGGCACATACATGACTTCTTAAAGATGTATGGTTTGACCATAGTTCAAGTGAAGAGTAACAGTTCCTATCCCTTTTATAGGGTAGGTGGCATTATCTCCAAGAATAATTTTTAGATTAGTTTTTCTCTCAACTAAATTTGAGAGGGCCTCCTTTATCCAGTGAAATGCCTTGAGGCTCCACTATTAATTACCAATGATCCAAGGTATCAGGAGGAGAGGCAGTGGATAGAGCAAAAATTCGATAGAACTCATCTTGTTTTTCTACAACATTATTTTCATCATACCTGGCATTTATTGTCCTCTTAGGAGGTCAATTATTTCCTTCTTGGGCGGTGGGAGCATTCCTTTTTCCTTTATTGTTATACTTGTTGTTTCTTTGATTGTTACTGCTTTTGTAATTGTTGTTTTGTTGTCATCCTTTGGAGGATTTTTCTCACGAGGACACTCTCGAACATAGTGTCCAAACTTGTTGCAATTGTAACATCTTCCTTTGCCTTTTCCTTTGAATCCTTTCTTAGATCCTTAACCCTGTCTCCTTGAATTAAATGAACTAGCATCATTCCTTCTTTTAGCATGTGCAAAGAAAGCAGTAGGTTCATGATCTGAAATGGATCATAAACTAAACTAAAGTAGAATTGAATATTTGCCTACAATGAATTGATTGTTAACTCGATTGCTTAATGTGGAAGACTGAAGTAAAGCAATTGATTTAAGACTTAATCAAGAACTTAAGAAGCTTAATTAAACATGAATTTGCAACAAAGAATAGAGATAGAAGACAACAAACATTTATTACGGAGTTTGTCCTTGATGGACTACGTCTCCGGGTCTGCTTTGAAGATGGGCGTCTGTTTTATTAAGGATTGATCCAAGGAAGTCTTTACACAGAAAAACACTAGATTGAACGTGCTCGCAGGCACCTTTGGTCTCTTTCAACAGAAAGCTCTCCCTCCTAGCTTTCCAACGCTTGTCTCGGTTCCAAATTTTGCCTCCGGACAACCAAGAAACACTGAAAACAAAACTGCCTTTCTCTCAGAATCTGAGTACAAAGTCTTCAAAACCACTCTAATGTCTTTCATCACGAGCAAAGGTGGATTTATAGTATATAGGCCAGGTTTCTTTGCATTCAATGTGATGGTCTCGGTCTTGTCACATAGTGACACCTTAGGGATAAGATGCATGGTGGTTGTATTAACAACTATGCATAAACAATTACAACCCAAAATTAGACCATACTGTACAACTATAACCCTGGCGGTTTGCAACCAACGCGGAGAAGGCTTGATTGAGGTCATGTGATTGGCGGTCTAACCATTGGTTGCCACCTAGGCGGTCAGTCCCAGCGGTTCCGGCACGTTGGCGGCCAACTGTCCATGTGACAACTTTACACTTGACGGTTGCGGTCTTCCGGCGGTCGGCTCCAAACTATGCGGTGATATTGACTGTTCACATGAAACCTCCGCTTGACGGTCTCCCTACCCACGCGGTTGCGGTCTTCCGACGGTCAACTCTCAAACTATGAGGTGTTCCTGCGTGTTCACATGAAACCTCCGCCGGACGCTCTCCTTCCCACATGGTTTGACTGCAATGTTTTATAACATTTGTTTTATACATAGGCCCGAAAGGGTTATTTGCCAAGGTTTTGTAATATATTATATGCACTAGGTTTTAGAACTTAGGCTTAGGTTAGTCTTGGGGCCTAACCTAAGCCTAAGTCATGAACACGCTAACTTCTAATACTCAACCTAGGATCAGCCAAGAGACCAAAAGGTTGCTACAATTGGCAAAGAACAACAAGGTGGGACACTGGTACTTGTACCAGAACCACACTGAAATCAGAGTTTATGGATGCCAATTAGCCCCCTATAAGTTGCCCAAATACCTCCCTATGAGGATATTTGCACTTGAGTACTTCAGACAAATCATCAACTCTAATGATGTCCACTTCCTATCTGCGAGGAAGAAGACCCAGTTTAAGACGAAGAACCAATTGGGCCCATTCATTTGCAATAACAGAGAGGCTGGACCAAAGGCGGACAAAATACTACAGTAGATGAAATGCAACAACAACTTCATGTGGCAATATGACCTTCATGGGGTTATAAATAAACTTAGACTTAGAGTCAAGTTGGGACCATACATCCACCACCCAAGACTTGACATTGAACAGTTTGCCAACCAATCTGAGTGGGTGGAAAACACATTGATTGATATGGACAACACAGTGGTGGATGTTGAAAACACATTGATTGATCTTGAAAAGCAATTTGACCAGAGCTCTTTCCTGCAGGTTCCAGAATTAGGAGAGCTAATGAACATTCCTCCTGTCCTTCAGACCCCAGCCAATGAGGAAAAGAATCCAAAGAGGAACAGGGAAGAGGCATCCAGCGCTGCCATGGAGACTACAGATGAGCTGTTTGAGCTAAGGAAAAGGCCCAAGTTGAATCCTGTGTCTGAATAAGAGGAGAATATTGAATCAGTGGAAATAACTGACACGGAAACAATGGGGCAGAGGAGCAAAGATACATCTGCATCAGGTGAAACACAACAACCATCAACCTCCAACACTCAATTGATTGAAAGACAACATAGTGTTGAGGTTTCTTCCTTTGTCAGGCCAGCTGATAGGGAAAAGGATATCAAAGACAGGTTCAAAGAAATAAAGATGAGGAATGAGAAGTTGAAGGCAGAGACATATGTCCAATACTTCAAACATACACCACCCAACCAGAGCAGATTGATGTCAACCTTTGACATCAAAGCAGGAAAAATGCAAGTGTCATTTTTGCAGCGCACTGTACAACAACCCAAGACCTCGGCTGACTATAAGAAGACCAATTTTGAGGTGATGGCCCGGGATGTTCATCCCATTGACCAGATAGATTTCCACAAGCAGGCTGGAGAAATGATGTACTCCACCCTTACAGGAAAGGCCATGGCTGCCCACAAGCTGCAGGATTCACTGGATAATGTGACAATCCAGTACAAATTAGAGAAGGCCTCTTCACAGGCCAAAGACAACAAGATAAAGTCATTGGAGGACTTGGTCATTGAACTGGGCAATGATCCAAGTGACATTAAGGCTGCTGAATGTCTGATCAAAAAGAAGAATGAGGATATAGCAGCCCTCAAAAAATAGCTTAAGCTGCCTCATTTACAACATCCACAGACAAAGGAGGTCCTGGAGGCCCTCTAGCTTTAGCCTATTTACTAAGCTTGCTAGTTTTTGCAGCGAAAAACTGAATTTAAGAGAGAGAAAAATGGATAGGTATGCGGTTGATCACCAACAAGTTGGACGAGTGCCTTGTTCCTTGGGAGAATGGACTCTAGGATGATTTAGGTTAGCTAAACTTGTTTTCAAGGAGGCCGAAATTTGATGCCCTAGCAAGCAAATTTCAAGCATTTACCGACTCGATGAAAAATGGGTTTTTATGGGCGAGCTTCAATGATTTCACCACTAGGACTATTCAATACATGTTATACATGAGTAATGTATGCAATATTCATCTAGATAGCAATTCAATTAATTTTCAACAAATCAGGGCACAATTTTACCATGACCTAGAATTAATAATTCCATACATTAGACTTAGAAAAATAGATATTCAACAATAAAGAGCATTACAAGATAAGCTGCAAGATTCCTTCCATTTCCAAAGAATAGCTCCAAGAAATATCCAAGAATAAGCTCCAAATGTGAAAATGCATCTAATAGATCCAAATACTCCACAATAGAACAAGTGTGAATTCGTCTATGATGTCGAAATTCCTAGTGTGATGATGGTAAGAGATCAAATGACATCTCTAATATATATGTGTTCTAACATATCCTATTTTAGCCTACAAGTCTCTCTAATAATAAAATAATGTGCAAGTAAAGGCGTAGATCACAAGCTGACCTAGTAGCTTTTAGAAATTTAACTTTATCTCCACAAATGCTAGCTGAAGTGCTAATGTCATGATTGCGTGGGAATCTAGAGGGCTGACGTTGAGGCCTTTTGGGTGCCATGGCAAGTGTAGAAGGCCTCTAAAATCAGGATGTAAGGGTTGACCTCTGTATCTCAGTGCAAATCATCCTGGGGCCCCCAAATGTGGGTTTGGGGCACAAAATTGGGTCTCATGGGTCTCCAAGTGATAGAATCTTTGTCTCTGCTCTAATGTTGAGGGCACTAAAGATGGTGCTAGCCCTCCCATGTCCCAAGGCATGAGACAAACCTCTTCTGGGCCTGGATCAACTGCCATACCATATATATATATGCTAAGCTAGTCGGGGGCAAACTGGTCCAAGTGCATCATCCCATGAATAATATAAGGCAAAGTGCATAAGATGTGGGTGTTGAAGGTGTCCATGACTATGAATGGTGCTCTACATCTATCCAGAGTCCCATGGCTCTCAACATATCAGCTGTGGGTGTCAATATGTCCCTTTGGAGGACTTGGAACCCAGTTAAGTTGCCTGGAGCTATAGATGGAACCACTTGCCAATTACACACAATATTTCGTGTTGCAAGTTTCATCATCAGATACATTAATCATTAGTGCGTCCAAGTGAACCAAGCTTGAAAGAAATGGGCATTATAACACTTCATACGTGGCTTCTCTTCCAAAATGGGGTCCTTAGTCATGTAATGGTGTTACCTCTCTAGGCAGGAGTCACTAATATACAACCATATTAGGTGTTCCTAACTCCCAAAGGGAAGTGACATGTTCTCAGTCCACCCTTCAATCGATAGGTGCCATGTGAATACTGATGGAACGAAGGGGGGAAATAACTCCATGGTCAAAGGGACTAGCTATGATGGAATACCTCATTCAAGGTGTATAGATGTGAGGAGAGAGCAATCGTGGATACATGAGTTACCTTGGCCTTTGTTTTTCCATCCTTCTATATTGCCTTTTGCTTTTTCTTGAATTTTCCTTGTATTACTGCTCATGGCTTGAGCATTAAGAGCTTGTTTTATATGATGTATAGTAGTTATCACCTGCTTTAGGATGGGGCAGTTCAACGCCCCTTAGGGGTTAGGACATGCAAGGGTTCCTTGTCTTCTATGAGATACGACAACATTGGCCTAGAAATCGAGTGATGACCATATGATAGAGGTAGAGCTCATGCTTGGCTTTTGCTCATGTGCTAATAAGTCTTGACCAACTTATGCATTTTGGTTTTTCTTTTGTTTTTCCTGTGGCTGTCATATGCTCTTTCTTTTTCTTTTAGCTGCATCAACCTCCCAGGGTGCATTTCTAGGCCCTACCCGAAAGTATGGAATAGGGATAGACAAAGCTATGTTATCTCAATCATGGCTTCCCAAGTAGTACACTTCCTAAAGCCATTGGTTACAAGGGGAGGTCTCACTGGACTAGGATTGAAAATTTTCCTCCCATTTAAGGTGAAGGAACAAGACTATGGCCAAGACCCTTCTTTCTTCCAATTTAACCCATAATCCATGTCAAAATGCCCAAATAAAAACAAGCATAAGCACCCGATTGCAAAATGAATATTACACCTTTTGATCAAAAGCCCACCTTCCAACATGTGCTCTTAACAAATGGATGAGGAAACATATGACTGATGCAAGTGGCAAAGATATGAATGGCAGATCACATTGGCTACAAAGTGGCTCTCCGGGGCTGCTGGCTGCTGACTAGAAGAGATGAATAGGAGAAAAGCTTCTCCTAGGGGTCACCCACTTTTGGTGGGTAATAGGTTCCATCCTCTCCTCTAACTACTGATCAAGATGTGAGAAAGGCTTATGCCTATAATGCAAAAACTATGAACTCCATTTTAAGTGGCTTGTAAGATTTAGAATTTGTTGAAGTTATGCAGTGTGAATTGGTTAAAGAGACGTGGGACAAGCTTGTAAGCAACCATGAAATAGATGACAAAGGAGGCAATGCTTTAGACTTTTCGGAGACGATTTGAAAGCCTGAAAATGAATGATGATGAAGATGTTGTTGCTTATTTTCTTCGAGTAGATGAAGTGGTTAATTTTCACAGAGGATTTGGTGAAGTTAAAGAAACAACAACTCAAAAAATTTTGGGGTCACTTCCTCTATGTTTTGATGCCAAGGTCTCTGCCATAAAAGAATTAAGATATTTGGAGAATCTAAAAATGGATGAGCTTTAGGGATTCTCATTGCATACAGAATGAGAATGAGAAACTCATCACATGAGGAAGCCACATCTAAAGCATCTGAGAAGTCAAGAAAATGCAAGTCTAGTGATTGTTCAAAGGTAAGTTACTTCTCATTTGTTTTAGCTGTGGTAAGATAGGACATTTTGCAGTGAAGATAGTGATGATGAAGAACCCAAAAAAAGGTCTTTAGAGGAAAATATTTGAAAAAGAAAAATCTTTAGTCCAAAGAGGATATTGGTTTTTCTGAAGAAGAACATGCTTTTGATAATGATAGAAGAGAGTTCCTATTTTTAGCCACAAATGAGGAATCCAACATAGACAAATCAAAGGGGCAAAAAGAAAATGCAAAAGGAGAATGTGTTGAAGGCATACTGGATCTTGAACCAAAATTATTAATGCATTAGAAGAAATTGATAACCTTGGGAAGAAGAAAAAGAGACTATCCAAGGAAATCATCTTCTTCAAGATTGAAAGAGAGTAAGCAAAAAGAGTGGAAGAAGTGTTGAACGACCAACTTAAAAAAAAGGAAGAAAATTGTGAAAAGCTTGAGTAGAAATTGTCTCATTAAGGAAAGAGTTAGATGAGCTTAACAAAAACATGAATAGCTCTCAAACCTTGGTTACTATTCTCAATAGTCAAGATCACCATATGACAAGACCTTTCTCTGGTTGTATGGGTGAGACCTCATATAAAGAAGATGCAAACAACAAGTCACTAGGTAAGGAAGTTGAAGAAAAACCTAAAAGCTCCAATCTCAACAAGAGCAAGGATAGGAGACGGGAGGAGTCTGGAAACACTACGACACCTAAAAGCTATGTCGATGCCCTCAAAGAGTCTATTCACAAAGCAGAGAACAATATGATAAGAGACAAGGACCAACAAAGATTTGGATTGTCTCCAAAGCAGATCAACTTCATAATAACTATTCCGTCAAGGTAACCATACTCAGCCAAAAACTATTTCTCTAGGTCACTGTTTTTCATGCAAAAGATTTGGTTAGTAACCAAGAGATTGTAAAGCTTATGTGAAAAAATGATTATGAAAAAGGTTCTCATCAAACCTCTAAGAATAAGCTCATAGACATCAAAATCAAAGATACTAATGATAGCAAAAATCATAATTCATTTTCACCATATCCAAGTATAGCATAGAGTGTTATAGGTGCAAAATTTTGGACATGTGGCACGAGACTGGCTTACAAGATCAAGAGAAGGGTTTTGGAAGAGAAAACAGGAAGAACCACTAACAGAAAAATGCGAACTAGTTATGTTTTCTCAAAACAATCAAAGTCAGTGCTTTGTTGATAGCAGGTGCCCTAGACACATGACCAAAGATCAAAAGAAATTTATTACTCTAAACGAAGAAAAAGGAGGAAATGTGTCTTTTGGAGAAAATGGATTTGCAAGAATCACTGGAAGAGGTACTGCAAGCCTTGACAAGGACTCAAAACATAATCTTTTTAAGTGTCAGCTAGATTTGCGATTAAGGTTATGATCTCACTTTTCATGCTAAAAATTATGAAATAAGAAGACTAATTCGGGAAGATTAGTGGGAAGAGCAATAGGGATCCCAAACAATGTATATTTTTTCAATGAAGTTCAAGGAGAAAAATGATATATTGGACAGACAAATGAGGGTTTCTTATGGCATAAAAGGCTAGGACACTTGAGCTTTGACAACTTGGTAAAGATCAATAGAACACAAGTAGTGAGAGATATGCCCAAAATTTCGAAACCAACAAGCACCATCTGCAAATATTGCCAACATGGGAAACAAACAAGAGTGCTCGACATCAAAGGAGTGCTTCATGTCAAGGCCACTAGAGCTTGTTCACACAAATCTATGCAGACCAACAAGAACACCAACTCTGTAAGGTGAAAGGCACTTTATGCTATTTATTGATGATTATACTAGAATGCTTTGGGTTTCATTTCTTAAAGAAAAACAAAAGACACTAGATATTTACAAATCATTCAAAGCCTTAGTTGAAAATTAAAGTGATCTAAGAATTAAATGCCTAAGATCAAATAGAGGAGATGAATTTACCTAAAATGATTTTAATGAATTATCTAAGAAATATGCAATCAAGAGACAACTTTTAGTTGCAAGAACTCCACAACGGAATGGATTCATAGAAAGAAAGAACATATCAATGCAAGAAACAACAAGAAGCATGTTGTTAGAAGCCAGATTGCCAGATAAGTTTTGGAGAGAAGTAGTTGCTGTAGCAAAGTACATCATGAACAGAGTGCAACTTCGAGTTAACAACAAGAAGACACCATATGAGCTATGGAAAGGTAGGCCAACTTCATTTAAGTATTTCAGGATTTTTGGAAGCAAATGTTACATGAAGATAGATGATAAATTAGGCAAATTACATTCTAGAGTAGATGAGGGTATTTTCCTTGGCTACTCAACAAGAAGTAAAGCTTACAAATGCTACAATAAGATATTATGCAAAGTTGTGGAAAGTATGATGTAAGAATAAGCGAATCATTGCTAGAGAAAGAAGCAAAACAAACAATTGAGAATATAGAAGAGATTACTACAAAGGAAGAACAAGAAGAAGAAGGACAATCCCCATCCCAGACAACTCTTAAATTTGTGCAAAAACATGACCTAGAGAATCAAATTATTGGAGATGCTGATGCAGGAATACAAACCTAGAAAAGAATGACCAATTCACTAGGAAAAGACAATCTAGCCTTGCGATCCAAAATAGAGCCAAAGGACTTTGCACAAGTTAGTAAGGACGAACATTGGGTGAATGCTATGGGAGAAGAATTGAATCAAATTGAGAAAAATGAAACTTGGGAACTTATGCCACAATCGAAAGACAAAAACGTGATTGGGACTAAGTGGGTATTCAAAAACAAAATGAATGAAAATGGACAAATTATTAGAAATAAGACAAGACTTGTATGTAAGGGCTATGCTCAAATCAAAGAAATTGATTTTGAAGAAACCTTTGCTCTAGTTGCCATATTAGAAGCAACAAGAATGATTTTGGCATTTGCGTGTTCAAAAGGCTTCAAAGTTTATTAGATGGATGTTAAATCATCCTTTCAAAATGGAGACTTAAAGGAGGAAGTATACATTGAACAACCAAAAGGTTTTGACTTGTCTAAAAATAAAGACCATGTTTGCAAATTGAAGAAAGCTCTTTATGGGTTAAAGCAAGCTCCAAGAGCGTGGAATGCCAAGCTGGACCACTATCTTTAGCAACAAGGTTTGAAAAGAGGGGTTGCTGACAATACTCTATACATCAAGATGGAAAATGACTTATTGATTACACTTGTAAATGTGCATGATCCCATCTTTGGAAGCAATAATTATGATATGAGTCATGGATTTGACTAGGATATGTCAAAGGAATTTGAAATGTCAATGATAGGAGAATTACCTGTCTTACATCCATCAAAGGAATATTCATTGCCCAAACAAACACCTTAAGGAGATGCTCAAGCAGTTTGGAATGGAAGGATGTGCACTAGTTAGTACTCCTATGATTACCAGATGCAAGTCAAGCAAGGATGATGAATATTTTGAAGTCAATTCAAAACTTTTTATAGATCTATGATTGGGAGTCTACTGTATTTGACAACTTCAAGACCAGACATTATGCAGGTAGTTGGAATGGTTGCAATATTTCAATCAACACTAAAGGAATCACATATGTAAGTGGTAAAATGATATTTTGATACTTAAAAGGCACACTCGATTTTGAGCTTTGGTATCCCAAGAGTATAGATTTCACACATACACAGATGCTGAAAGAGCAGGTAGCATTAATGACAGAAAAAGAACCAGTGGAAGTGCATTTTTCTTGGGAGATTGCCTTGTATCTTGGTCAAGCATAAAGCAATCATCAAGTTCTCTTTCTACAACTGAAGCTGTATACATAACAATAATAAATTATTCTACCCAAGTTTTCTAGATGTAACAAATCTTACGAGACATCAAAGTGGAATATGATCATCCCGTTGTTATTTTCTACGACAACACTAGCACAATCAGTATCTCAAAAAATCCTATCATGCACTAAAAAAATTGCATATTCCAATCAATTATCATTTCCTCATAGAACAAGTCACTGAGCAGAATGTTGAGATGGAATATATTGGCACTCAAGAATAGATTGTTAACATTTTTACCAAGACATTTGAATATCTCAGGCAGAAGTCACAAGAAAGAAAGCACAAACTTGAGTGAAGTGCTCTTTGCTATTGTTGTCAAAGGGGGAGAGAATGCAGACAAGGGGAGCAACTAACAAGTATGAAGAGAATGCAGACAGGGGGAGCAACTATCGAATGAAGCAGATATGGAAGTATTGCCACCAATAAGAAAGTGGGAGATTGTTGAAAATGGTTGTTATTTATGTCAAAGACTGTCCAAATGAAGGAGAGGATTATGTAGTCAAATAGTATATTCTGAGACCTTTTTAATGATTTATGTCACACCTCCTAACTCCTCATCGTTGAGGAGAAATAATTTTTGAAATATATATATATATATATAATATATATATATATATATATATATATATATATATATATATATTTGTTTACCTGCCGAAGCACTAGTCAGCCCCACAATGGACAAATTGGACCCCAAAGAGCTCCATATAGAGGCGTGAGGACTCATTTAGGTACTCACTCTCAAGGCATATTCTGTTTTGTTCCAACAAGGAAAAAGGGTTCTGAGGTTCATACCTCATGAACCAAAAGTGAAGGCCAGTTGGAGAGCTTTTCTGTGGGAAGGCTTTTGGCTTGTTTTGGAAGGTGTTTTGGCACACTTTGGGAAAGTTTCTGATCCTAGATAGAAGGTTGGTTGACGACTTGTTCTAGACACCGAGTCTTAGCTCTGTTGAGGGCTAGATTTCAAGACTATATAAAGGGTCTATTGTTGCCCAAACTGTACAGGCAAGATGCGACAACACTCAGGGTGGGGGTTGTCACTCTGATCCCTGCCCTCTCTATTTTAGTTGTCTCCCTACAACAAGCTATGGGGGGTATTCCATTCAAAATGTGAGGATGGGAGACTTGTTGGCAACCAACAAGTTTGGAAGACACAACTGAATGTCCTAGCAACTTGGTTGAGTTAACAAGTTAAATGATTTGATTAGATTTATTATGAAGATCAGTGCTTTAAATGGAGTCAATTACTTGCTTAAAACAAATTATTACCAAGTCACTGGATGAACAATTGTTGCTTAAGGGATGCTTCACTATCCTAAATGAGATGCAAGTCCTATAATCTATGTGAGATGTAAAGCCTTGATTTGTTTTAATTAGATGCTTACTCTATGTGAGATGCAAAGTCTTGGTTTATTTTAGTTAGATGCTTACTCTAAATGTATCCTTCCTCTTAACTGTTTTGAAGCTAGTCTCTAGAGTAGGTTGTAAGAGAGAAGCGAAGGGGAAGCAAACAAAGACTTGGTTAACAATACCTCCCCTTAGGTTTTAACCACCCGATGCCTCCGACACTGTAGAGACTGTGGCTTTGACGACCGCAAGGACACCATGTTAACCACTTAAGAGGTGCTAGGCTCCTCAAACTAGATGAGAAAGATGGTCTTATTCTCTATCGACTAAGTTTAGCTTGGAAGTAAATTAATTAATGCAAGATACTAATCCTGGTATGCAAGTGCAAAAGATGGATGAGTGCTCTTATGGTGAGATCACTTAATTACTTAAGTATTCAATTACAATGATCTTCAATTAGGACAATGGAGTACTTAACCAATAAATGAATAACATATCTCAACCAAAAGAGAATAGTGCTCGAGGTTAACGGTGCCAGAAAGTGTTGCATTGACGAAATACTAACATGTATTTGCTCAAATGATTAAAACAAGGTCAATGCTTCTTAACAATAATCAATGAATCACCAATATGCTAATTAGATACAAGATAACATCCACAAGAGATATCCAATTTAACAATGAACAATGAATCAAATTATCCAATGACAATAATGACAATGAGAAATTAAGAGCACTTATCCACAAATGTTACTTTAGAGCAATTAACCAATCACATTAAACATTTATCAAACTTAATTAGAGAACTTATGTGTGTTGATGCAAGAGTGCCAATAGATGCCAATGGTGCGAAAAGAAATATGGATCAGCCACTAAACAATATGATTGCAGCAATTAGAAAATCACCCAGTTACTCAATTAATTACTTATCCAATATTCACAAGGCGTAAGAAACAAGAGCTAAATTAGATTAGATGACTTTCAACCACTTTATATCACTGCTATAATTTTTATATCAGACCTCATGCAGTAAATTTCAGACCCTGAAATGTTATTTCAACCTTCAAAAAGTGATCAAATATGCATGGAGGAGAAATCCCCATGAGTGCAAGTGACAATATAATGATGGAATATGATTACCAATGAGTTACTATGCCACTGTTATGAAAATTTATCACTGTTGTAAGTGTTTTTATGTGGCTGTAGCAAACATATCAGATCTGAAACTAACCAATTAGCCCACAAGAAAATCACTTATATGCACTCAAATTAACTTAGGCTTACTTCTTAATGCATTAGGTGATTTATTTATGAATTTAGGCTTATAAAAAATGCATTTAGGGCTTAATTATACTACTGTCATAAATTACTTTAGAATTCAATTTTAAGACAATGGCGAAACAAGAGTGTTAGAGAGCAAACCAAGAGGCCTTGAGGCCTAGTTGAAGGCTAGATTGACCTCCAATGAGTTTGGCTACATGCAAACACCAAATTAGCTCTAATAAATGCTGCAAAGTCAAATTGTTAGAGATAAAATACCAATCCCTTGAAGAAATCCTTGTTTGCAGTGAGATCTAGCCCTTACAGGGCTTACGACCTTCTTAATGCTTGCAAAATAGGTCCCAAACACTAGCCTTTTAGGTTGAGTAAGGGCTAGGGCCTTTAGAAAATGGGTTTCTTCCACAATTTGAAAATAAGCAACCTGCAAAAATGGGCTCAAAAACCCTAGACGTCTCACAAGAAAATGGAAAAATAAACTCCTAAAATGGTTATATACAATGAAAAATAATTACAAGGGTTAGTAAACAAAAACTACTGACAATATTCACAAATAAAATTTAAGCTCTAATTAGCAAATTAATTCTTTTTAGCCCAAAAGATCAAATAAAAATTAATTTTGAGAATTTTGAAATAAAATTTATGGATGAATAATTTTTAAAGATAGCCAAGCCAAAACCCTCATGCAAAATAGTTTACCAAAATGGAAGCTTAGACCCCATACAAGGTTGGCTCTTCTCCACAGTCTGTGGACTTGGAGTCCAAGGGCCAGCATACTTGTAAATCTCTATAAATTCTTAAGATAAACCGTTAGCTCATATGGTGAATCAAATCACTTAAGATACTTGTATCAATAGAATGTTCTTATCGCCGACAAATGAAATAACAGTAAAAAAAATTATTTAGCACAATATAGGATAAACACATAGCTAACACATACCACAGATTAGTAGATAGAAGAACACCATGAACTGAACCCCAATATCTTTTTATTATGATAAAAAATATGTTTCCAATAGAGTTGTAGCCCAATACAAAAAAAATTACTTCATCCAAAGATATCTAATAGAAGCAAGCTGACTTCTATTTATAGAGAAATCCCTCCAAGTGGAAAATATTGACTAGTTGGCTTGATCCTCGTCAAAATAATATCGACTATTGAAAATAACTTGATCTTCTTTTAATCTCCATCGTTGAATTGTTAATTTTGAGAAAAAATTCAAATTTTTTTATTAATTTTCTCGAAAAGTTGACTTTGACTTAACCACCAAGGTCCAAGAGCTCAATTTTTTTTTAACATAGCGATTTTTTCCGTGGTGAGGGACCTCCAAAAATTGTCTTCTTTTTGACCCACGAATTTTTGATTTTTTGGCTTAAGATTTTAATTTAATTTAGCCATAAAAATTAATTAATTGACATTAAAGGGGATTTAATTATTTTTTCACCCTTAAATATTTTAGCCATGGTGTCCAAATATGAGGGACCATGCATTAAAATATGTTTTACATCAAATATTACAATTATTTCAATGCTCAAAGGGGGAATACACATTTAAATATAGACCCTCTATCTAATTTTGGACACCATATGATTTCGTATAGACCAAGTGGTTTGTAATAAAATAATTTAGCCAAATAACTTAAATTATTCCTAAACACACTTTTACAAAGACTTGATAAACATTAGGACTCACCTAAGACCTTGTCAAGAGATTCCACCCTAGCTTTGAGGTTTAAGCTGGATGAAAAACCCTATTGATTATGCATGTTTAGAAACACACATAATTCAGTGAGATTAAAAAAAAATTCCTAGAATGACATTCGTTGCCAAAATCAAAGCTTATCTAGGTGTTGTTACATAATTAAACGGTCATACTAGTCTCATTTACAATATAACTTTGCAGAAATTGGGTTTACAATAATAAAACTGTGCTAGCTGATGACTTTAGACTTTGACAAAATTTCTTCATGTCTTTGCATTCTGCTTCCTTGGATTGTTGACAAAATGTGGTCAATAAGGCTGAACTTGGTTGTGGAAGGTTGAATTTTGGCCTGTCTTGAGGGCCACATCTTGGTACTATTTGTTAAGGAGGTCAAGTTCAGGGTTTGTGAAGGAGACCAAATTCAGGAACTATTGGGCTGAGTTTCATGTTGTCTTATAAGCCGAGCTTCAGGCTATCTTCTAAGTTGAGTTTGAGGATGTTTTATAGGCCGACTTTCATGCTGTGTTATAGGCCGACTTTCAGGCTGTCTTATAGGTTGAGTTTCATGCTGTCATGGAAGCTGGATTTTGGTTGCTGATTATGAAAATGAACAAGCTCTAGTGTGCTGACAACCCCTTGTGAAGGATAGAGGAGGAGTTCCCTGGGGGGCAGACTTTCTTTAACTAAGGATTGACTCTTGAATAGGTGAACAAGCAGTGAGTTGGAGCTCATTGAGGATTGGTGTCTTCATCTTCTTGATAGGTTGGAGCCTGCAAAAATTTAATTAATTGACTCATGGGGGGATTAATAATTTTTTCGACCCTCAAATAATTTAGCCAGTGTTTGAATATTTTTCACATTAAGATATTACAATTTAATATATTATGGGGGAAAATCTGTTCGTTGCAGACCCTCATTATTTTACCCAATTTTGTGACTTAAATATGATCTAGTAGACCCAATGATTTGTAATAAAATAATTTAGCCAATTAGCTAAAATTATTCCGAAATCACTTTACAAAAGACTCGATTAGAACACTGGGACTTACCTAAGATCTTGACGACAAAATCCACCATAGCTATGGGTGAGGTTGGAGGGAAAAACTTTGCCGATTATCTGTGTTTAGAAACACACATGAATCAGTGAGACGAAAAACTTCCTTAGGATAGAAATTGTCACCAACGAAGTAGGATTACCTAGGTTGTTACATACAAAGATGGTCTTACTCGGATCATTTACATTACAGACATGCAAAATGGGTTTACAACTTTAAACAATGATGGCTGAAGATGATGATGAAATCTGTATGATCTCACTGTTCGATCATGATGGAATATTGTTGCAAAAATGTATACTACTATAGGGTAGTTTACACAGAGTTGTCAACATTTCGCTGTACTTGGGGACACTTTGTTTCATTGAAGGAATGTGAGAATCCAGAATCTGCACCCATGCAACACACAAAATCACATAAGTAGCGTCCATTCAAATAAAATCCAAAAAGCATCATATAACATTAAGCGCATGAAATAGAAACTCTAATACGAAATATAAATCTAATCTAAAGACACAAATGGAATGCTGAAATGACAAGATGGAGGGTTAGAAATACAATACAAACGATGCCCATGGCATCAAATGTGTTCAATGAAATCCTTCTTGAGCATTTGCCTGCTCTCTGGCAAATTGGTGGGTTGTTTTTCAGATGTGCAATGCCCGATCATGCATATCGTAGGACTTTGTCTTATCTGAAGTTCGAACTTCTCTCGACTATTAGATGCATCAAACCACTTCCTTCTTTTCTGCTTTTTGTTCTTCTTCTGGGTGGGCTGTGTTGAAGAATCTAGGGCAAATGTAGTTAATGTGATTCTTCTTAGCATGATAACTATCTGTGAGGTATTTTAATTGTTGCTTATTAGCACAATATTCTCTTGATATCATTAGTGTGTGTATTTCTTACTTCATCAAACAGTTACCAAAGTACAAGAGACAAGAACACAAGATGTTGGCTTTCTTCCAAGGCCAAAACCTCTCCCTTTTGGAGAGGAAAACCTGCACAAAATTCCTCTTATAGAGATTCCAATTAACGAATATGAAGGCCATGACTATTGACCTATCATGCCACTCCAATACCAAGACAACAATACTCTTCTTTGTCACTGTTGCGATCATCATCACTGTTGCTTCATCATTGATCCATCTTGACTGAGATCATTGCTACACATTGAGAATATGATGTGATGATATAGTTTCAAATGTGAAGATAAAATCTAGGGTTTATGAAAAGGTTGGTCATATTGTTGAAATCGTAGATTGTGCTGTGATTGGTTTTGATTGTTGAAGCTTAGCGTCTCATGTATGGAATCCAGGGTTTGTATTAAATCGTAGTAGAAGTCTAACACACGAATTCTGAAAGTTGTTAGATGCATTATAGAACTACAATTGTTTGAATTGCTTCTAGGGTTTTCTATATAGAAGAGTCTGTTATATCTATGAAAGAAATATTGAGGCCCTAGATATAATGAGACCAATATCTTGATTGAGTCACCGTTGTGATCTAAGGGTTATAACCAAACCCGAGCAAGAAGTTGAAGTATGTGTCTTTTGCTGATTATGAACCTAACAAAGTTTAGGTATTTGATGTCTAAAGTCTAATGCTTCCATTATTGTATGATTATGATATAGTCAACTTCACGATTCTATATATGTATTTGGTTGTACTTGCTATTTGAGGTGTGCAGGTACATAATCTTCAAGATGTTGAAGATATTTGTAAGTAAAGTTGATTTGATTGATAAACATGATGAAGAAAGTTATATGAATGATGATCAAGATTACTTTGATAAGAAAGGATGAAGCCATGAAAGATTCTTCGATGCTATGGAAAAGAAGTTGATCTCCCTAAGTTAAGAGGGAGCTCGGATAAAAGAAATCTCCCTAGTTGAGAAGGAGAGCATATTATGGTCATGATGGATACCTTGAAGAAGAAATTGGAGAATGTATATTGAGGAACTGCTAAAAGAAGGAAAACAGGATCCGGTTGTAGAATATGTTGTTGCATGTGAAGGAGGAAAGGAAGCTGTATGGTTAAAGAAATTTCTATCTAGATTCATTTGGGAAGTCTCTAAGTCCTACTGTGATGAAGTGTGAAGCAACATCAAGATGATTAAAGACCCCGAAGGTTTGTGTTTATTTATATGTATTTGAAAGGTTGTTACTATTTGGGTGTTTGTACAGGTAAATCTCTTGAAGTTTTGGAAGCATGCTTCATGTTACCGATTTGTTGGATCGGGAGAGATTTGATGTGTTGATGCATTGTGTGTAATACAAAATGCCTGGGAAGACATCTGGCTGACCTATGTGTTGATGTAGTTTCCAAAGTAGGGAGAGTGGCATTGGTCATAGAGCTCTGACCTTGCATTACGCACCTAGTTGCCTGGGTTGATGGTTAGCAAGTAAGCCTGATGGTACTTAGAGAGGCTGAAAGCTTTAGTCGATCTTAGTCCCACCCGAATAGATTTCCCTAGTCAAGAATCTAGTCCGTGGCACCATGTGTTCCTAAACTCTTCATGGTTCATGTGTTTTGAGATCTTCTATATATATGTGTAGTTATGAATACCTCCTTAGTTAAGAGGGAGTGTTGGAGAATGTAACTAGGTTCAGTCTTCATAAATTGTATTTGAGTCATAATGAAGTGTATTTATCAAAAGAAAGAAAATAAATTTTATTATTATTATTATGACTTATTAAAGCATGGGTTTCATGCTTGGGTCATCATGTTTTAGGTCGAAGTCCCCATTGAGGACTTCTAGATTTTATATTAAGTCATTAGAGTCATTATCCATTTAATGAGATCCTTCTTGGGCTTTTGAATTATGTAAAATAATTTTTGTGGAATTAAGTCTTTTGTCACCTGATCAAGTCGGCCTACATCAGGGCAATTTGAACTCTAGAAGAGGCCATATATACAGTGCAGTTTGATTCATTTGAAGCATCACTCACACAAGTTCGATATTCAAGAGAAACAGAAGAATATGAAATTTGCAAAAGAAACAAAAGGAGATTTACTGGGGAAGAAAATCGAAGTTTCTGGGTTACCTCTCTCTAACATGTGTGAATTTACTGGAAGGTCGAAGTGCTGCATCAAGGTTGAGTTCCTGTTGCTGCATCTAGGTTGAAGTTGTTGCTGGAAGGTTGTCATCTACAGAAGAAGGGAAGCGTTGACTTGGTGGTTTGGGGAAGTCTGTGTCTAGGTCAAGGAGTCTTAGATTATCTCGTGAAACTATTGAAGGAAGAGTTGTTGATTGGGTTTTCCCTTAGATAGTGTTTTTGCCGTGGCTGTCTGCCTACATCTGGTGCCTTTGATCTTCGTGTTATGATTTTGGTAATTTCTTGATGAACTAAGATAAAGGAAGAACACAAGAAAATTAATAAGAACGTAAGAATATGACAAGTAATTATCAACATAAAGAAGATCTTTCGGCCTTTCTGATTTTCCAATAGGAGTGTTAGTGTTTGTAGCTCAAACATACATTTCCATGAGGGTGTCTGCTTATGGAAATCGTCATTAAATGTATCCTATGCTTTTTCTCGAAGTTCACTTTATTAATTAATTACCAAAGTGAACGCTTTTTTATTAAAGTGACTTTTAATTAATAAATTGACTAAAGTGGGTCACTTAATGATTTAATTAGAAGAGAGCCATTGATCTCACAGTTAGATCTTAACCATTGAAGATTTGGTTTTTGGCTCATGTCAAAGTTATAAAAGAAAGAGAGGGCAAAGGACAAAGACACATAGAGAGCATTCATTTCACAAGTCACGTGAGTGAAGGAGAAAATCAAAGATATGAATTTCAACGATTAGTGAGGATTTCAACAAAAGTTCAACAAGGAAAAGGCAACTAGTCGTCAGTAAGGACAAACCACTGGTTAATAGCAAGGAAAAGAGCAAACATACAACCCTTATGGATGGGGGGGCAAACTGCCTCGATTTCTACACAGACTGATATTTTTAGGTTTGTTGTTTGTTTGATTAATTTCTTAGAGCTATTTTCCTTGTAAGGGAGCTCTTGTAAGTTCTGAAGATAATTTTAAATGATGAACTGATCTAGAAGAGAAGAAATAATTGTGCACGGTGTGATTACTTTTCTCATTTTTTGTTGCATGCAAGAGTTAATAATTCCAACAAGTACTTAGATCTGATTTGTTTGCTTAAATAATTGGGTTAAGGATAATTTAATAACCTCAAGCTCACACAGATTGTTTGGAGCTCAATACCCATATTCCCATGCTAGTGTATTCTTGCCCATGCATTCGAGGAATAGAACAATATTAGATTTTCTTGACCAAGGTTGTAGGGATGACATGGATGCAAGAGTGTTTAGGGTTCTCTATGCATGTGGCATACCATTCATTGTTCTTCGCTCACCTTGTTGGCATGCAATGGTAGTATGGTACTAGCTATCAACAATGCTCCTAAAGGAGATAGGAACATTGAATATGATAAAACCAGAACCCTGGGACTTGACAGGGAAAGGGCCAAAATCCATAATGCTTAGGGACATTTTAGAAATGATTGTATCAAGTATGGGGTATCCATTCTATTTTATGGTTGGACAAATGTTAAAAGCATGGCATTTGTACATATTCTTGGTGTATCTACTAGTGGTGTGGTCTTCCTTTTAGCCCATGACTACTCATTTCACTACAAGACTGATATTAATATTGTAGAGTGCTTGTTTAACCATTGGAGAGATTGAGTTGTACAATGTCATTTAAGTCATGACTGAAAATGTTGCTAATTGTAATGCAATGGGAGAAATGATCAAGGGTATGTATAATAATATATTTTGGTTTGGTGTTTGGTTAACACATTCAACTTCTTGATGCATAATATTATTGAGGTGAACGACCTTGACTATAAATGTATTGGTGCATTGTACATGATTAGGAAGAGAGTGATAATTTTTTTTACCAGTCATAGTTATGGCTGCTTGGGAGCAGGAGCGAAAGTGGGAGTAGGAGCGAAAGTGGGAGCATGGAGTAACATTTTCAAAATTTCCCAAGTCAGGGGTGATTTTGTGAGAAAATTTAATATAATATATATTTTTATATTTTTGGATGCATATATGCCAACAAAAGCATGTAGAATGATGAATTAGTGATAAAAAAACATAAAAACATGGATTAAACCATATAACACCATTCATTGGTAGTTATAATATTCATCAACCACAGACCCACAAATTACAAGTTCTCATTTATATAGCATGTAATGGTGCACATAACCAAAATACCATCGTGTGCAATCCATCTCTGAACTGAAAATACATCAACAAACAGGCTCTAGACGACCTCTAGCATCCAAAAAGACCATGCTACGACAAATACCTACATATCATCAAAATCATTGCCTATCTTGGGATCTTTGTCATTAACATCAACCTCTAAGCATTAAGCATGTCAAGTCAATATTTTGTTTGAGTGATCGGTACATTTTTAGTAGGGTCATGATAAAGGGGTTCGATAACCAATATCACTAACATCAAGGTACGTAGAGGGTTCTGTGCTTTTGATTAAATACGAGTTCCATACCCTACTACATGACAAAATCCAATAGAAACATTGCAATCCCCCCAATTTTGAAATCCTGAAAACTGATAAGTCTGCTGGATTTTGAGTGAGATTTAAAATTCTACTTTCTCCATATGAATCCAATGAGGTCAGAACCACTCTTAAATATCCCGAGTCATTTCATGGTAATGTTAAAAATTTAAGTAAAAGGATGAAAATGAAAGATAAATGAGAATGTCACTTTTACTTTAAGAATTTGACACTACCATGAATTGCATATCAATACTAGGGCCATAGGCTTGAATATATGGCTGCCCCACTAAAACACTCTTGTTTTTTTTGAAAAAAATTGCGTTAAGAAAGTTAGGGAGAAAATTTCTTTTTGCGGGAGCGCACTCTGAGCAAATTTTGGGAGCGTGCTCCCAAGTTTCTCCCACTTGGAGCGTGCTTCGAGGGCAGGTTTGAGGGTGGGAGGTGGGGTTGCTCCCCCACAACCTTGGTCATAGTTATGCCCACTACATTTTCCTCAATCACTCTAAGTTGCAACTACTTAAGATTGTGAAGACCATAATCACTAGCTATTGGCTCCTTCGTGCACCTTTTGATGGTAAGAAGTGCAATGGCTAGCATGGTTACGAGTGATTCATAGTAGGGTTTGAAAGACATGATTGCATTTTCACATATGATAGGAGTTAGAACCTATGATCAATTACCAACGAAAGACACAAAAGAAAGAGGATGACGCAAAAAACAAATCCAAAAAATTAAAGGTTGAATATGGGACCTTAAGCTCACATAGATTGTTTGGTGCTCAATCCCCATATCCCCATGCTAGTGGATTCTTGCCCATGCATTTGGTACATAGAACAATATTAGATTTCCTTGACCAAGATTGTAGGGATGGCATGGATGCAAAAGCATTCAGGGTTCTCTATGCATGTGGCATATGATTCAATGTTCTTCGCTCACCCTGTTGGCATGAAATGGTAGTATGGTACTAGCCAACAACAATGCCCCTGAAGGATATAGGAACCTTGAATATGACAAAACCAGAACCATAGTATTCGACGGGGAAAGAGCCAAAATCCATAATGCTTTGGGACAATTTACAAATGATTGTATCGAATATGGGGTATCCATTCTATTTTATGGTTGGACAAATGATAAAGGTAGGGCATTGGGACATATTCTTGGTGTATTTACTAGTGGTGTGGCCTTCCTTTTAGCCCATGACTACTCATTTTGTTGCAAGACTAATATTAATATTGTAGAGTGCTTGATTAACCATTCAAGAGATTGGGTTGTATAATGTCATTCAAGTCATTATTGAAAATGTTGCTAATTGTAAGGCAATGGAAGCAATCATTAAGGATAGGTACAATAATATATTTTGGTTTGGTGTTTGGTTCACACATTCAACTTCATGATGCACGATATTATTGAGGTGAATGACCTTGATTATAAATGGATTGGTGCATTGTACATGAATAGGAAGAGAGTGATAAAAAATATTATCACAATTATGCCCACTACATTTTCGTCAACCACTCTAAGTTGCAACTACTTAAGACTGCGACGACCATAATCACTAGCTATTGCCTCGTTTAGGCACCTTTTGAAGATAAGAGGGGCATTGGCATAGTATGGTTACAAGTGATTCATGGCAGGGTTTGAAAGACATGATTGCGATTTCACATGTGATAGACATGAATCTAGTAGGTGGAAACCATTCTTGATGAGGAGACTATTATGGTTAGTTTTGGGTGCGTGTTAGGTTTGTTATGAAGTTTGAAAAACACATTTATGATATCATTTAGTTTGTAGATACAAATCAACTAGTGATTGGGGAGGTGTGTGAGCAGATGGAAAACATGCTAGGCCAAATCAAAGACATTGTTGAGTTGATAGATGCCATCTTATATGATCATATTCATAAAATCATGGTCAAAAAGTGGGATAATTTGAATGTTCCACAACATGCTTTAGCATATGTTCTTACACCCAATTATTATTCTCGAACTTGATTGGCTCAACTAGCACTTGGTGTTGGGGTTAGGAGAAATCTGCACGCAAATCTAGAGGTACATAGTGGGTATATGCTTTCATGAACAAGAGTGTGTTCAAGTACAAAGCAAATTGAGCAAGGACATCAATGAACATGGAGTCTTTGCCAATCTCCATGCATGCATGTAAAGATAGAGATACCTAACTCTTATCGAATGATGGAACATATATGGCTCCTCCACCACACATCTTTGCTTAGATTGGTGGTGAGGGTTCATTCATAGGTTGTTAACATTTCTTCTACATGTATGTATATAATAGTATATAATATATATATATATATATATATACATACCCCTTTGTAGAAGAAATGTTAACAAACTATGAATGAACCCTCACCACCAATTTACGCGAAGACCTGTGGTATACATATATAGACATGTAGAATGTTGTAGGTGCTCCAACACCGCTCTGTCGAAGAATTTTTAACAACCTATGAATCAAATCTCACCACCAATTTACGCAAAGATGTGTGGTGGAGGAGCCATATATGTTCCACCATTCGATAATAATTAGGTATCTCTATCTTTAGTTTCATGCATGGGAAACTTTTGAAATGTGGTGCTTCCCGCTTCGAGCTCTTGCTCTGCTTTTGTTCCCAACAACATAGCTCGAGTATACTTGAAAACACTGGATTTACAACTTAAGATTCCCTTTGGCCAGTCTAGAGTTTGTTTGCATCGGCTCCATGCTGAGAGGTCACCACCTTTTGAGGTTTGAGAGGTTTTGTTAGGTTTGTCACCTATAGAACATCGGGTTGGAGGGCTATCTTATCTTCTAGTGCTTGGTATACTGTGAGATCAAGAGTATGTTCCATTGTCTCTATAGAGGGTCATTTCTTACTATTTTTTTTAGATACTTAGACTAGAGTTGTGTGACTCTATTTTTGAAGGAGGTACTAGATGTCAGGGGACAAATTTTACTATGCCCATCAAAGGAAAAGACTAGTTAGATTGAACACTTCTTTCTTCCCCGCATTCGGATGATGGAGGACCACAAGTGACATGCACCAACTGCATTATCTTCTATGTTGATTGCATGTCACTTATGGTCCTCCATGTCAAGGACTGAGTTCGCCATATTTTACTTTAATTGCATCTGCAATCTCAACGTTGTAGGAAATCCTTGAAAATTCTGCCACTGCTATAGTGAGCAAATCTGAAACTAATTTGTAATACCAAGACACAAAATTTCTCTACTCTTTTGCAGCGGAATAGAACAAAATTAAAAACGCATTCACACAATACAACACATAATTTTTTTCTAGGGAACCCAACTGGGAAAACCCTCTACTCGTTGTAGTTTTATTGATAGAGTAATTTGATCAAAGACAAGACAATCTGTCTATGAGAATAGAGATGTTCTCATGCTGACCTAGCATAGACTTGCTGATATCCTTACTTGGTCTCTGCTCCTATCCTTTGTGTACAACGAGGCCCGAATTATTCTATGCACAAACCTGCCTTCTTGCGCACAAAGTCTGCTACTTTGCAATGCATTGGGCTCCTAAATCTATGCGCATCCCTATTTTGTAGCGCAAACCCCTCAGTCTATGCGCACTTGGTACTCGTTCTTGTGATTGACTAGTTAACTGAATCTAACTGACTCATGTAACTCGTCCTAGCCACAAATAACCGTTGAGACTTCTAACTCGCACTAGGAGACAAACAAATGAGCCTCCAATTATTCGCATGAGTTAAACTGCTTCATGAACTCGTCTTAACTTTTAGGAACTCCTAAGTTATAGGAACTTGTGCATGCTAAAAAAAAGACTGCTTGTGGTCTCTTTGACTAAGACACAAGTCAAAGAAGACCTTACTCGCTACTATTTTCAACATTCCCTCTTAGCGAGGAAGGTGCTTCTGGAAAACTTCGTCCACCTAGATCTGTCTCCAATACTACCATATTCTCTGCTGTTGCAGCTGCTTCCTTTGAACTAGAAGGCTTCCTTGCTTTCTTCTGTGGAGTCTAATTTGAAGACCTTCCAACCATGCTCTGCGAGTCTATCACTTCAGTCATAAGTGCCATGTGCCATGTGTACCTCTGTGGCTGCTTCCTCTACCCGAACGTGATACTGGAAGATCCAAATGTCTCTTGATATCCCTTAAACAAATCCTTTGCCCACTTGGCTTGAACTCTTTCTATACTAGGAGTCACTCACTGAGTGTCTGCATCCACTTGCCCTGGCCTATGCTCCTCATCGTCTTGCTAGTCGGCCCCACTGCCAACTAGCTTAGACTCAAACCGAGATACTGGCTGAAACTCCATCTTGAGAGCTCTATCATGCTCTCGCTCAACCATCACTTCTCTCTTTTGAGAACTTCCTGCCTTGCTGCTCAAGACCGTGCTTGTCTCTATTTGCAACTTATAGAGGTTCTTCACCCTTAGACCTATTTGCTTCTTACATCTAGAAGCTAAGTGCTGGAGGTAAGCCTTACTTTGTTGAAGATGACATCACAACCCTTGTCCTCAAGGGTAGCTACCAAAACAAGATTCTGCTTTAATCCTGGAACATAGAGAACATCTCTAAGATGAAGAGGTTTACCTGACTCCTGAAAACTAACAGTGCCAACTCCACTAGCTGCATATTTACCATCCTCTTCCAGCTCAATCTGAAACTACATGTCCTTCTTCTTCAGGTGGCTGAAATTCTTCTTATTCCCAATCATGTGGAAGGATGCTCTTGAATCAATATACCATATATTGTTGTCTGCTGAGCTTGCCATGCAAGCAATTAACAAGAAATCTTTCTCGAATTGGGCAGAAAATGCATCTACCTCTGCTGATGCAGCTACATGATCCTTATTGGACTCCTTCCGCTTTGGATGCTTAGTAGCATAGTGTCCAAGCCCATGACAATGGAAGCACTTGATCTCGCTTAGATCCTTTTTCTTGCCCTTCTGACTGGACTCGACCACTCCTTGACCCTCCTTGCCCTTGGCCTTGCCACTCTTGTCTGCCAGGGCAAAGTTTTCCTTGTCCACTGTCGGAATTGATCTACCATCTCTAGTCCCTCTCCGGATCTCTTCTTGAATGTAGTCAGTCCATAGCCTTTCCCACCTGGGAAAGGTTTCTTTGCCACTTACCGCATTTTGGAAACCATACCATGGCTTGTGACGTCCTAGAAGAGCAAAACTCACAAGGTCATGCTCTAATAAAGTCATGCTCACACAAACCAGCTCATCACGTACCTGAGTGAACCTTGACAAATATGTGACAATGGGTTCTCCAATGCTCATCCAGATACTCAGCTTCTCCTTAAGAGCAAGCTTCCTGGTATCATTGGTACTCTGATAGAGGTCTAAAATAGCTTTGTACATCTCAAAAATTGTCTTCTTCTCATGTATATGAGGAACTATATGATCCCTGACCCCTGCTAGAATAATCATCCTTGCCTTGATATCATTCTTATTATGCTGGGCGAATTGTTGGGCATCTTTTGGTGGTGGGATAGCCTGCTTCACGAATTCTCCCACACCATTATCCTCCAACACTATCATGATCCTTCCTTTCCAAGAGACAAAGTTAGAGGCTCCCTCTAAACAATGGTCTGATCTCAATCCTTGAGATGCCATCCTGCTTACTCAGAGAGCTCTCTCCAATCTAGTGCTGCCCTTCCTGACTGATCTGTGCTGGTCACAAACTGATTTCGGTGTTGGTCTCTATTCTGATCCCTGCTCTGATACCATGTAGAAAATCCTTGACAATTCTGCAACTGCTGTAGTGAACAAATCTGAAACTAATTTGATCAATACAAGACAATCTGTCTATGAGAACAGAGATGTTCTCCTGCTGGCCTAGCATAGACTTTCCCCGGTCCTTGATCTCTGCTCCTATCCTCTGTGTACAACCAGGCTCGAATTCTTTTGTGCACAAGCCTTCCTTCCTGCGCACAAAGTCTACTACTTTCCAATGCACTGGGCTCCTAAATCTGTGCGCATAGGCCTCCCTATTTTGTAGTGCAATCCCTCAATCTATGTGCACTTGGTACTCAAGTATACACACACCACAAGCAAACTCTCCTCACACAAACTCATGCTCTCTATTGTCTTGTCTCACAAACTTGTGCTCACAAAAACAATGATTACAATTGTGCCTTTCGACTTATAAGCAATTCGACCCATCTAAATCTGGCAAGTTTATTTTTGGAACTTGGTCTTGTGATTGACTAGTTAACTGAGTCTAACAGACTGATGTAACTTGTCCTAGCCACAAATAACCATTGAGACTTCTAACTCGCACTAGGAGACAAACAACTGAGCCTCCAACTATTCAGATGAGCTAAACTGCTTCTTTAACCTGTCCTAACTTATAGGAACTTGTGCATGTGAAAGAAAGACTGCTTGTGGTCTCTTTGACAAAGGCACAAGTCAAAGAAGACCTTACTCACTACTATTTTCAACAAACGATCTCTTTAACTTCCTCTGGATCTATGATCTCTGAGACTAATTCTGCCCTAACTCCTTCCACTGAGACATCTTCTATTTCAAATCAATTTTCCTGTTTTCTGAGGACTTATTTTTTCAGATAGCAAATATCCACTTCAGTTCCTTCATACTCTTTCCCAGCTTCATTCACAAGTGGGACGTCTTCTGCAATCTTGTTCTCTTCTGCAGCAGGGAAAGGCCAAAACTTAACAGGCCCAGAAGTTCGCTGCTAAGTGGTAACTCAGTATTTACTCAACTCACGCATCATACAGAAAGAGAAATACATATAACTAAAGTCAATAAGATTGCCAGATTGAATTTGTAGGGTAGACTCTGAGATCCTGAAAAACCTCTTATCATTTTGGCATGCAGGCCACAGAATGACATTCAGCCAATTATCAATTTATACCCTCGGGCCTCAGGCATACAAAGGCTTCTTTTGGTGGATTTAATGGTTCTCCACAGAACCAATTCCTTCCCACCCTCTTACACTACAGTTTTCTACTTTAAATAGAGACACTCTGTGAGTCCCTCCTTATTCCTGTTATGAGGCATTCAATCCTCTGTTGTGACTTGTTACACAGCATTCTCAATGCCTTCACCTTCAGGCAATATCCATCTAGTTCTTTATAGGTCCTCATGAGAATTTCTCCACATGCATAGTTTTGGGATAGGTGGTCTTTGTTGATGGTTTGATGATGCTACTGATCAACCATTTCATTAAAATGTTACTGGGGGGAACATTTTTTTCACATATTCAACAGGAAATGGGCTTCCCATCCATTTCCTCCCTTGAATAAGAGCCATGCAATTTGCTTTAAAAATTAAAGGGAAATTGTAAAAAATAACATTTAAAGCACAACCGTAAAATAAATAACCTCCAAAAAAATAATGACAATGGAAATTTCCCTTGCCTTTTCTCCTCCTCCATCTCCCTCTCAGCATAAAAATTTCTGTAATTATGACGAAACTAGACAGCATTCTGGTAATTGTGTTATAAAGTGAAGAAGATATTAAGATACCCTATTTTAAACATCAGTTCTAAGTTAGGGGTTTAGAAGTTGCAAATTAGGGAACATGTTCTATTGTTAAGGGCCTGAGTTTCATGCCAATTTCTTGGTTGCACACACATTTATAGTATAATTTGTGTTCGTCAAAGGAATCAAAGAAGATTCACTTGAGTTTATTGAAAGGAATTTCACTGCCTTTCTTATTTATAAAGTGTCTCTCATCATTCTTAAAACAAATTTCAGAGCTGAATAGTGTGTGCATGCCTTCTACACTGGCATGCTAGCTATCCCAATAAACAATGGGATTAGCTTTTAGCAGTTATATTAGGTTGGTTGCATCTAAAAAAAGAGTTGTAAATTTTCCTTGGGATTTGTTAATGCCTAGGGATCCTTTGTCAGGTAGAATCATAGAAGTACGATTGTGTCTAGAATGAAATGCGAAGATCAAACTTATTTCTAACATATACTCCTTTTCTATGTCAGGTACATTGCGGCTTTATCCAAAATGGTGGTGCATATATGGATGCAGTAGACAGGGAATATGTCAAGAAATGTAAATATGTTGTTGCTTCTGGTATCTTTGATGGCTATGATACACCCCATCAGCCTTCCAACATAAGCGCTCGCTCCAAAAACCTCTTCTGCTTTCTAATGGTAGTGGATGAGAAAACTCTTAGTTATATAAGAAAAAATGGGAAATTAATGGAGGATAGTAGTGGAGGACGATGGGTTGGTGTATGGCGTCTCATATTATTACGGAATCCGCCTTATGACGAACCTAGAAGAAATGGAAAAGTTCCGAAAATATTAACACACAGGCTGTTTCCAGATGCTCAATACAGCATTTGGATCGATGGTAAGATGGAGCTTATTGTGGATCCCTTGCTTATACTTGAAAGGTGAGTGACCCTGAAAATATTATTCCATCTCATGGGATTATTTACGTTTTGAATTATAAGCTTGAAAGTTTGGTATCTTGTGATTTGAGCCAACTAAGCGACTTGTTGGATTTTTTCCTGCAAATCCCAGATTCTAAGTTCAAACCTATCATCCAAGTTGAAAAGACTCCTCTTTTTCTCTCAGGAACTAGTGCTTTGTTAAATTAACAGAAAATTGAGTGTCCCTACCTGGAGTCACCTCTTTAGCCTTGGTTAATTTAGTCCGGTAATATCAGCAGTAAAAATGAAAACTGACGATGGCCATTTTGGAAAATGTATTATGATCTCTTTAAAATATAACCACTTGCCTTAAAACTCATTTTTCCAAGTAACAGTTTCAGGAACTGCCAAAAAACTTGGTAATCTTTCTGCCAATTTATTATTCCATGATCTTAAATTGGTCTGTAGTAATAGCTTTGATGATTTAGTAAATTAGTTGTGCATCAAATCCCTCAAAAAAAAGAGAAGGTTGTCATGACATGGTTTTAGGGAGCTGTATTATGACATCTCAGCACACGTTCTTGTACTTTTTAAATATTTTATCCTTTAAACATTCTACAGATAGTGTTCTCCTTCCAGGTACTTATGGAGAGGGGGACATAAATTTGCAATTGCACAGCATAAGCATCATCGAAGTATTTATGAAGAAGCAGATGCTAACAAACGAAGGAAGCGGTATGCAAGACCATTGATTGATTTGCACATGAAAATATATCGTTATGAAGGAATGGAGCCTTGGAGCAAGAAGAAACGTACACCAAGTGGTAAGTCTTCATGTGGCTTTCCGATAAATTTTAAAATTCAGAGTACTTATTTTTGGTCGTTAAAACAATAAAATACTGAAATATAAAAGTACTTGCAGATGTTCCAGAGGGTGCAGTCATTATTCGGGAGCATACTCCTTTGACCAATTTGTTTTGCTGCTTGTGGTTCAACGAGGTTAACCTGTTGACACCACGAGATCAGCTTAGTTTTGGCTATGTTGTATATAGGTTGAATGGATCATTTCCATTCTTTATGTTCCCCAACTGTGAATATAATTCATTATTCATCTTACATAAACACACCCGTGAGCACTCGTCTAAAATTGAATGGGTGAAGTCAACAGATGAGTTTAAAGGCAAGGGCAGCGCGATGAAAGAAAGTAGGGGAGGCCTGGGTCTTTGGACGCCATATCCTGCTAATTTGGATCTTGTAGAACTTCCATCAGCATGAAGCATTTTCTCGGTGCCAGAGAATAACTGGCACTGCATTTTTGGCATTCATATAAGTTCTGGATTCTTTGTTTGTATTGTCCTGGTATTTGAGGTGGTTGAGGATTCCCAACCAAGCAAAGTCTAATGATTATGGGGAGGGTTGAGGTGTATCTTAATATAATTAATTGATTAATCTTTTTATAAAATCAATTTATGTTTCCACACCTAACTTCGAGTTGGGAAAACAAATCCGCTTCTATGACAACATCATGTGTCAATTTTAGCATTAGTCTATGTATACCTATATACTTTACAACGTTGCACCTATAATTCAGTTTAGTTAAAGTAAAATACATTCTCCGAAGTAAATCAAATTAATCAGCTGTAAGTTTTTTAAAAATAGATTATATGGCACTTAAAGAATGCTAAAAATCACACATCTGCTCAAATTTTTAAAAATAGCTTACGAGGTACTTGAGAATGCTAAAAATTGCACTTTTGCTTAAGGTTATCTGACTTAAAATCTTCTCAATGGTTGAATTTTCCATTTTAGAACTTGCAACTCATCAGAGAATGGGAAATGGTCATATGTAAAGGTGGTCAGAAAAAATGATCCCAAGATACTCTTCCAAGTCCTATATGTGACCCTTCTTTATGGTATATGAGTAGCCAATGGCCATATCAGTGTCAACTGAATTGAAATTTGGTGGCCTGGTAAATCTGAACCATTGATTTTCTAAAAGTTATTTTGGGTTTTGAATTTTAAACTAACCATAACAGTTGTACTAATGTTCAAGTGCTAGCCTTATTGTAGTGAGTATTGTTTTTTCCTTAAAATGCCTAGGCTGAGAAACAGAGAAAAGGCTCAAATACTCTATCCCTGCTGTTGATAACTCATCGAAAGTGTAAAATCCTTTTTTGTCCAAGGGAAACCTCATGGAGAAACTGAAGGGATAGTTCTCTACATTTGTGGATGGCATTTCTGGTAAACCCATCAGTGCAAACTAGTGCACATCACCCATAGGCGTTTAAACTTCAAACCGTGCACCTGCCGGTGTGGAACTAGTTAAACTGTGCAACTGTTGACATGGAACTAGCAGACTGATGACGAACAGTTGAACTAACCCTTTGGGCTTAGAAAACTTCAACCTAGCATCTAATAGCTTATATTAAACATAGACAATTAAACATAGTATTAACATTTTCAGACATGAACAACATAAATAGAGGGAGTTGGCAGCCCATCCTCTACTCTTGAGACGAAATAAAGAAATGTGTGAACACATAATGAAACACAACTGTCATGAATCAGGCTAATAAGGCCAGGCTTCAAAACTTAAGAAGTGCATCATTTCCACATAAGGGAAGGGTCTTCTTACCCTTTCCATTCATTGCATTCTTCAACAAGGATCTGTCAACCTCTACAAGGCTGAGCACACTTGTAAAACCAACCTATCAACCCCTCTTCTCTACTACTATCTGACTCAGTTAAGTTTGAACTGAATTGCCCAATGATGTAATCTTTTGATTAGTGAGCCAATCCACCACCCTATATCTGTCATGGTGGATTTGAGAATTGGTGAGCCCATTGTCTTGAAAGGTTTTTTGAATCTATTCAACTTTTCTCTTGATTAACCAGTCCATTCCCTTTACCTTCCTAGAGATGATGTCTTCGATGAGTTTAGAATCTTATTAAAATTTCATTGACTGCTAATATTGTAGAGAGAGATTTTTGATACGTTCTATGACCACAATCACCTCAACCAGGTTTGTTTCCTCATACCATTTATATCCCTGAGTACTCAACTTCCCATGCTTCTTGGATTTCCCTTGGAGGTGTCACCAAAGTTCAATTTATACTTCCTACTAGTGGGAACTTTGTAGTCATAGCCATTTTAATCTGAAATGGTTGTCCCTTTACATAGTATTGTTAGTAGTGACACTTTTTTGTGCTAGAAAAGATTAAATTTAACTACATGAATTATTAGATACTCATGTTCTCATGGTAGCTTGAGAGGTTTATACACGCTATTTATGATTTTTTCAATCATCACATTCTTGGTGTTCCATGACACTCTTCAAATCACATTTGAAGATATTGAACAAGACAACTCAAGTTTGGGAAAGGTATTTGTGAAGAGGGTGGCTTCTAATATTGAGGAAAATACAAGGAACAATTTCAAAGGGCATGGAGTTTTTTTGTTTGTTTGTTTGTTTTTTTTTTTTTTTAAGTTGGGAATGACTTTGCAAGTTTGTGAGTTCTTGAAGGTTTATATTTGTTGGAGAATCTACTAGGGCGTCTTATTTAGACAATTCTCCTTTCTTTAATAATTGCTTGTGAACTTTAATTAGCTTTTTATTGATCTTTATTAGATTTTTTCATCAAACAATTATCAAGAGCATAAACTATGAAGACCATAAATCAATAGACAGAAGAATTAGGCTCCAAGCTAGGGCAAAACCCCTCCAAAGGGGAAAACCCAAAGATAACTTTTTCTCTTCTTATAGAATCAATTCAAGTGAGAAATCCAAGACCCAAACTTCTAGACCAAGACCACCTTCAAGCACCAAGTCATCCCGCCAAAAGATCTCCATCAAGACAAGACAAGGTCAACCAAAGTCAACGAAGAACAACTCCTTTAAGGTCTGCTCCAATCAAGGTTTCAACCCTCACTTTAGGTCTGCAACTTCGACCTGCAACTTTCGGGCCTACAACAATTGTAGAAACCCTAGATTCTTTGCATGTGTGAGAAAATGATCACACAATTTAGAATTTCGATTTCTTCTTGAGATGCCCCCTTTTTCTAGACCTTTTCTCCCTTCTTCTTTCTTGCTTGGGATCAAGTTGCAGAAGTGTGTGCTTATGAGGTCGAACTATCTTCCTTTATATACCCTTTACATAAGGTCAAATGGGCCTCTCCTAGGCCAACTTGTCACTGGTAGAGTTGACTTGTGCTTGGAGGTCATTTTTGACTTTCTAGAATCAATAATTTTTTTTACATGTTACAACTTGCCCAATGGGTCTTATATATATGACATAGGCTCTTTTGACACTAGGCAAACATTTTCTTGACTTGACAAACCCTAGGAGCATGAAATGCATGCTTGACCTAGATGACCATTCAAATAGAGCATGAAACCCATGCTAGAAAATAATATTTTCTTTCTTTTGCTTATAACATAAGATATACATAATGACATGAGTACAATTATGAAGATCGGAACTAGTTACCTTTTCCAACACTCCTTAATTAGGGAGGTATTCATAATTGTACAACCAATACAGGGATATTCTCAAACTAAAGAGTTCTCATAAGAAGAGTTAGATTGATAAGCCATCTTTTAAGCATCAATATCATAACCATAACTATCATCATAGTAACGCCTTTAACTGGCAAGCTCTTCTTATTTCAGAGCATAATGCTGGGAGGCTTTAAGTGAAACATCACACTCCCTCTAAGGCACACACCTCATTTGGATGTTCACTAGGTATGTCCTTTTAGGACTTATTCTTATCTTGGATTACCTATCCTCATAGAACATTGGTCCTCTTCAACCACTCTTGTCTTAAATACCTGTCCAATCCTCAAAGAGTGTCGGTCAACTTCCTATCTTGGGATTTCTATCCTCTAGGAGTATCAATCTTAGTTGCTTATCCAATCCTCTATTCTCCTTCTTAGTGCCTTCACTAAGACTTACAGCTGTTAGTCCCTGGTCTAGTGCATGACACATGGAGAATATGATGTCTAACATCACTCCCTCTCAACTAGGGAGGATATCCTCTTTTGACTCAAGGCAAATATTTTCTTGACTTGACAAACCCTAGGAGCATGAAATGTATGCTTGACCTAGACGACCATTCAAATAGAGCATGAAACCCAAGCTAGAAAATAATATTTTTCTTTCTTTTGCTTATAACATAAGATATGCATAATGACATGAGTACAATGATGAAGATTGAAACTAGTTACCTTTTCCAACACTCCCTCTTAATTAGGGAGGTATTCATAATTGTACAACCAATACAAGGATATTCTCAAACTAAAGAGTTCTCATAAGAAGAGTTAGATTGATAAGCCATCTTTTAAGCATCAATATCATAACCATCACTGTCATCATAGTAACGCCTTTAATTGACAAGCTCTTCTTATTTTAGAGCATAATGCTGGGAGGCTTTAAGTGAAACACCACACTCCCTCTAAGGCACATACCTCATCTGGATGTTCACTAGGTATGTCCTCTTAGGACTTATTCTTATCTTGGATTACCTATCCTCAAAGAACATTGGTCCTCTTCAACCACTCGTCTTAAATACCTGTCCAATCCTCAAAGAGTGTCGGTCAGCTTCCTATCTTGGATTTTCTATCCTCAAGGATTATCAATCACAGTGTCTTATCCAATCCTCTATTCTCGTTCCTAGTGCCTCCACTAAGACTTACGGCTGTCAGTCCCTGGGTCTAGTGCATGACACATGAAGAATATGATGTCTAACATCACTCCCTCTCAACCAGAGAGGATATCCTCTTTCCCTCTTGAGCATAGAGGAGAGTACTAACTTCCTTTCGATTGAGAAGTTAGCTTTTTAGTGTGTCTTCATTAATACATCAACGACTAGTTCTTCATGGAGATCTTCAAGTAGCTGCATGGCTCCTCCTTTCATTGTATTGAGCTTTTATCTTCCTTTACGTAATGGAGCCAAATCTATGACAGGATTCAGACCATCAACCTTTCATATCACTTTATTCTTATCATCATCAACAAAGGAATTATATTAAGCCAATCAAGGTATAGCTTCTTTCAATCATGAAAGTGATCTTCATTTTCGTTGAAACATAAACATCAGGTTCTCTTTGTATTGCTACCTTTCAATTCCTAAGATGATGTAGACATCTTGACGGCATGATCCTTGAAGGACCTCTCAATCTATGTATTCATTGGTTCGAGTTCAAAACAAATATTTTTAGATACACTTACTTCAACTGCCATTCTTCTAGGTAGCTAAACCATATACCAAATAGATAGCCCATACCAAAATATTAATATTGTACATACCTTAACACGATAGCCTCTTGTGAAAATATCAAATATTTCTTTCTTGTTTCCTTTGAGATCAACATCCTTCCGCATGGTCTATCTTCATATTGAACAAAAATCCTTTTCCATGCTTTCACTTTTGACCCAAATGCCTATGGAATGAACTAATCATTAGGTTATAGTATCTTCTTCCTTGAACTTGACATTATTAACCCTCTTTCTTTAGGAGACCATATATGATGTTGATCAATATCATCATTTATAAATCACGCTTTCTCGTGAAAGAGTTTTGATCTTTAACCATTCCAAAGTACATCAACTTCTTAAGCATCAAATAACCACATGGAAGACTTCTCATGCTTGTGTTTATGACCAAGTCTTTCTGCAAGATTCTTGTAGACATGAATTCTACCTTCTAGAGAAGAGTTACTAACAACATGCATACCTTTTCTTCCATATGTTCCGTCCCTGGGAGAATGATGACTATTGCCTCGTTAGCGTCAGTAAGAGAATGTCTTTCTTCAATAGTGGGTTCTTTCCTTGATTGGATCATTTGGTTTCTATGTCCAAGGTTAGCTAGCTGGCTATTTGTGAATTAGGTGAATAGTGTGACCATGCCTACGGGAAACCAGAACAAACAACATGGTTGGACAAATCAATGATGTAATCAATAAGTGTGGGTATACTTGAGATTATCGGATCGGGATTAGATCAGCCCAACTTACCTTATCTTTATACCCTCACCCTAGCGTAGGACAATGGTTTGCTACTATGAACTTCACTAGCTATCCTTCCTTTGAATGAGCGGGTTTTTTTCCTTTATAATCTTCCTTCTTTAAGAGGAGAAATATTTCAATCATGTCTTTCATATTGCAACTCGACCATCTGCATCCCTTCATTCTTCAAGTCTATTGTTTCCACAATAGGTGGAGTATGCTAGTCATAATGATTCTTTCAAGAATCTTCCCTAGATGATGGTTCTTATAGGAGGATCCTAGTGATCCTTCTTGCAAGATGACTACCTTTAGCATTGTGTTAGAGAATGCTTGGATGAACTATGATGTCCAAGATGATCCAAATCTTCTCATTTTTTGATAGCCAGATGAATTCTGTCAAAGCAATTTGATCATGTAGATTCTAATTCTTCTACTATCATATGCTTTCTTCTACGATGCCATGCTTCATAACAACCAAGACTTCTAGAGAATGCAACTATGCATACTTATTTTGATTTATACTTTCTAATAAAAGAAAGATAAACGACAAATGAACCTGATAGAGATGGAGCTTCCTTCAATAGTATAGATCTTTGGGATTTTCACCTTTTGGCTTCTTCTAAGGTTCTTCCTTTTCTTCAACGATGTGAGTTTCACTTCTCTCTCTCTCTCATTTTGTTGTTTTTCCTGTTTTGAGGATTGTTTGGACAATCGCTCTTAAAATGTCCATATCTATTGCATCCATAACATTATATCTTGGACATATCTTGCTTTCTTTTGGACTTAACAAACTTCTCTTTCTTCTTCTTGTATTTTGCAACAAAGGTTTGAAACTTTTCATTTGGTTCATTGTCATCCTTTGCCTTTATCCTTGTCTCTTCCAAGATACATTAAGCCCATAGTTAATCAAAGGGAGTAGTGTATTTTCTTACACTAGTTGCAAAACTACTCCATTCAGGTGGAAAAACATTTAGTATACAAGTAGTCATCTCCGAATTGGAAATGAATTCCCCAAGTCCTTGTCGCTGGTACCTCAATTGTGAGATCCTCATAAGATATGAGGACATATTTTCATCCTTTGACATCCTTGTTCTATATAGTTTATTACCCATTGATATTTTCTGACCTGATGTACTTATAGAGTATAATTTCACCAACTTATCATAGATAGCTTTGGATGTACTCAAATCAACAAAAAAGAGAACAAGATGATCCTTGATGGATTCAATAAGAATCCTTTTTGCCCTCACCTCTCCCTTCTTATATCTAGCTAATTATTAATTTTATTTTATCTAGTTGAGTAACTTGTCCAAGAACATATTCCATGACTTCTTTTTCTGTAAGCTCCAAATCAATCATTTTCTTCCAAGCTAGGAAGTTTTCTACTCCAACGAGTTTGTTGCCTTCCTTGCGAAACGAAGTCGTATGATTTGTAGATTTGAGACATGGAGAACATTATGGTACATACTTGTCAAACAAGTATCCTTCTTGATGACTTCAACTATTTTGATGCCTTCAAGTATCTTCAAGAGACTTCAAAAATATCCTTCAACAATAGTGTTTTCAAGTTGCTTCAGAGAGTGAATGATGTTCCCAAGATTCTTTGATGCTTTCTACAAAGTGTCTTTTCTAATGAGCTTTTAAATTGATATCCTTCTAAGAGAGAGATAAATATTCCTTTTTAGGATAAAGAAATCTTCCTTCCGAATGTTCCTTCAAAAGAGCTTTCAAAAGATGGATGTCCTTCTTCAGATGACAAGACCTTTAATGAGAGCTTGTTGTAGTAATCTTCCTTCCTACAATGAGAGTTGATCCTTCTTAAGATGATGAGGTCTTCTTCGATATGCCCTTCCTTGTGACCTTAGCAAATGATTCCCTTTGACAAGCAACCTTCTCTTATGCCAACAAGATGGTCTCCAAGCTGCCTTTTCTTGACCTTAGCTCTGATACCATGTTGGAGAATCTACTAAGGTAGCTTATTTAAACAATTCTCCTTCCTTTAATAATTGCTTGTGAACTTTAATTAGCTTCTTATTGTTCTTTATTTGTTTCTTTTAATCAAACAATTATCAAGAGCATAAACCATGAAGATAATAAAACAATAGACACAAGAATTAGGCTCCACGCCAAGACAAAATCCCTCAAAGGGGAAAACCCCAAAAAAACTTCTTCTCTTCCTATAATATCAATTCAAATGAGAAATCCAAGACCCAAACTTCTAGACCAATACCACCTTCAAGCACCAATTCAACCCTCCAAATATCTCCTTCAAGACAAGATAAGGTCAACCAAATTCAATGAAGAACAACTCCTTTTAAGGTTTGCTCCAATCAAGGTTTCAGTCCTCACCTTAGGTCCACAACTTCATCTGCAACTTTCGACCTTGCAACAACTACATACACCCTAGATTCTTTGCATGTGTGAGAGAAAATGATCACAAAATTCATAATTTCGGTTTCTTCTTGAGATGATCCCTTTTTCTAGACCTTTGCTCCCCTTTTCTACTTCTTTCTTGCTTGGGATCGAATTGCAGAAGTGTGTGCTAATGAGGTTGAACTATCTTCCTTTATATACCCTTCACATGAGGTCGAATGGGCCTCTCTTAGGCTAACTTGTCATTGGTAGGGATGACTTGTGCTTGGAGGTCATTTTTGACTTTCTAGACTCAAAATAAATTCTTTTACATGTTACAACTTGCACAAATGGGTCTTATATATATGACAAAGACTCTTTTGATTCAAGGCAAATATTTTTTTGACTTGAAAAACCCTAAGAGCATGAAATGCATGCTTGACCTTGATGACCATTCAAATAGAGCATGCAACTCATGTTAGAAAATAATAAATATCCTTATTCTTTTGCTTGTAACATGAGATATACATAATGACATGAGTACAAGTATTAACACTGGAACTGTTTACATTTTCCAACGATATCGACTATAATCATGTTTATTTTTGAATGATTGTGATCACTCATAGGTCTTGGTCTTTTGCATGTTAAAAGATCATTAGTATAATCTTCATTGGGTAGCAACCCATTCAATGGTAGTGTTCATTCTTGTAGCGACATAGGCGTTGGTCACCAATAAAATATGATTATGATGTATAGCCTTAGGATAACATAATATAGAAAGATGCAGGGTATTTTATTGTTGGATATTTAAAGGTGTTGTTAGGTGAGTTTTTCATGATATTCACAAGTATAAAATCTCCACCCTGTTAGAGTTTTGTTTTGTTTTTGTTTTGTTTTGTTTTTGTTTTTGTTTTGTTTTGTTTCGTTTTGTTTGTTTGTTTGTTTGTTTTTTTTTTGTTTTGTTTTCGTTTTGTTTTGTTTTTGTTTTTGTTTGTTTGTTTGTTTGTTTTTTTGATTGTTAAACTGTCTTGGATATTCCATTGGACAGTTTGTCACAATAGATTTGATACTAATATATTAAAAATTACAATTTTATTAAACTTTAATATTTGTAGATTTAGTGCGTGCATGTGATTGGAAATTATGCAAAAAAATAGAGAACAAACAAATAAGCTCACACACACACATAAGACACAAAATATGCTTTGGGAAACCCTTTCGGGAGAAAACCTAGTTGGAAAGTGAGGTTGCTTCACTCTCTTTCTTTGTTTGGAAATATGGCTGCAGGTACAAAAAAGTAAGACCTGTGGCCCATGGGCTGCTACAATGCACAAATCCTCCTTGTGTGCTCTACCTCCTATCCCTATTGGCTATCTTTTTTTAGCTATGGAACAAAATTCTCTCTAAAGAATAGAATGTCTCTTCCTCCTAGTGGCCTGATTATAACACAATTCGATAGCCTACTAATGGTTAAGTTTGACTACATCAACTCTTAACTAGAGTTACAATATAGATTATTTTAGAGTATTTTACATCATAAACACATGGCTAGCCCCTTTTTCCATGAATAATGGGGGCTAACGTGACATCCCCCCGAACTATAGGTGTGAAAAAAGGAAGGTCAAATTATGAGTGACATAACTTTTGCATACAGACTCCGATTGACACGCTTTTTGCGCCGTTGGAAATATCTTCGTGTGTAGAACAACAAATATAAATGCGGCACTAAAGCGACAATGTTTTACCCAAAAAAAACATCGTTTGATGACTCAAATCACTGGTAGAAGGTTTCAGACCCCGTTTCGCCAAACTAGGCCCTGTTGGTAAAAATTGTCCCATGAGCTGATTCCTCCACTTTTTCCACTCCAAATGCATTGAGATGGATGAAAAACAATATAATAATCCAATCTAGATCACACTTCCCCATTTCGGGAGGCTTTTGGTCCCAAAATCTTTTACTGAATGAGGTGAGGAAAATTTTCCTCCACCTTCTCTTTGGTGTACCATTTAGATTTGCCTGTAATTTGCCCCTTCAACCCAATCTTCCAAAGGTCACGTTGCCCCTGTCTTGTAGTTTTGGACCTCTTCTGTAAAATTGTATCTTTTGTTAACTCTGCGTGAGCATCTAGTGCCAAATCCTCCACAAAAGGTAGGACTTGTTCCTCTTCCTGATCTAGCATGGAAGGCTCATAGAGTTTCAAATTCTCTACATTCACAACTGAGTAAATGCACATATATGGTGGTAAACTGAGTTGATAAGCATTATCACCCACCTTTTCCAGTATCTCAAAGGGACTATACCTCAAAGCCTTCATTTTCTTACCAGGGCCTTGCAATCTCTCCTTATTCAACTCTAACCATACTTTGTCTCCCACTTGGAATGATTTATTTGTTTTGTGCTGATCATGCTTGGACTTATACTTCTCCTTCGATTTCCATAGTGTTTCTTGTCCCTATAGATGGATATGCCTGATCTTCTCTATAAATTTTTTAGCCCTCAAAGCATCTCTTTTAAGATCTTCCCTCACTCCTCGCTACCCATATGCAACACCCAATGGTGAAGGCGAGAAATATCCAAACAAGTTTCAAATGGGAAATTTCCTGTAGAAGCGTGGACTGCTCTGTTGTAAGAATGTTATATATACTAGATTTTTATCCCAAGTTTTCGTATGCTTCTGGTTATATCCCCTCAGAAGATGCACCAAAGTCTTGTTGACTACTTCCGTTTGCCCATCTGTCTATGGATGAAATGCTGTAGATATCTTGAACTTCATGTCCATCTTGTCCCATAATGTAGTCTAGAATGCGCTAAGAAATCTCGTATCCCCATCTGAAATGATGCTGGATATCCCAAAGTGTACCCAGACTTGTCTAAAGAACAAGTTTGCTGCTTCTTGTCTGCTGATGGTCTTTTTACAGGGAATTAGAACACACATCTTGCTAAACTTGTCAACTACCACAAACATGTACTCATGTCCCTTCCTGGTTGTTGGTAAACCTCCCACAAAGTCCATGGAAATGATTTTCCAAGGATGAGTAGGTACATGTAAGGGATGATATAGACCCTGTTTCCTATTGCTAGGCTTGCTGGTACAACAAAGCATGCATTGTCTTATGAACCTAGCTACTTGCTCTTGCATCTTGGGCCAATACACATACCTTTGTAAGTTAACCAAAATATTTTCTACACCAAAGTTCCGTGCAACCTTGGAGGTGTGAGCCTCTTTAGTTAGTTGTAGTTTCTCACCTTTAAGAACACATACCTTATCCAGCATGTAGAGTAACCCATCCTAGAGATGCCAGTCAACGATGTTGTCACTATCGTGCACATTACTCTGACTTTGCAACTGCTAATACACCTCCTTGAAGTCCTCATCCTCTTAGTATGTCTCTCTATATGCATCATAGGTGAATAGCTCCATGTGCATAAGAGTCCCCAAACCTGTGATATTTGATGTGGGTGGCCTTGACAAGATGTCGACGAACTTATTTTTGCTTCCCTTCTTGTACTTGATCACCAAATGAAACTGCTGTAAAAACCCCATCCACTTGTAATGCTTGGTTTGCTGTAGCTTACTCTGAGCTTGCAAGTATTGTAACGATTGGTGATTTGTGTGGATCACTGTCTCCTTTCCCATTAAATAGTGCTTCCATTTCTTCACAACTTGCACCATGACATCGAGCTCCTTGTCGTAGGTAGGGTAGTTAAGAACTACCCCATGAAATAATTCAGAATGATAGCATACATGCCTTCCTCCTCGCATCAATGCATCTCCCATAGCATGCCCACTCACATATATACCCACTTCAAACGGTCGCTGCAAGTTTGGGAATGCCAGAACTGGTGCTTGACTAATCTTCTTCTTTAGCTCCTCGAAAGCTTTCTATTGACCTTTTCCCCACTGGAAAATCTTGCCACTCATTGTTATGGCGTGGGGCGGTGCTGCTATCACTGAAAACGAGGCTATGAATTTCCTTAGGTACTGTGATGCCCCAATTAAACTCTTGACCTCAGAAACATTAGTAGGGACCGACCATTTCAAGATGGCCTCCATCTTGGAAGGATCTATCTCCAGCTCTCCCCCACCGATCACATACCCCAGATGCACCAAGGACTGATGTGCAAACTCACACTTCTTGAGATTTTCTAGCAGCTGGTGCTTCTTTAATGTTTCCAACACCTGCGTCAAATGTGAAATATGCTCCTCCCAAGTAGCACTATATACTATAATATCATCCAAATAGATAATAACAAATGAATCTATAAAATGGTGCAATACATCATTCATTAATCTCATAAATGTAGCTGGTGCATTACATAGGCCAAATGGCATGACTAACCACTCATACAAACCTTTCTTAGTTTTGAACGTGGTCTTCCATGTATCTTCTTCTTTGACTCGAACTTGGTGATATCCAGACTTCAAGTCCATCTTGGTGAAGTATTTTTCTTGCTGCAACTGATCTAAAAAATCATCTATCTTGGGTAGGGGGTATTTGTTCTTGAGCATGATTTTGTTCAACGCCCTGTAATCTATACACATCCGCCAAGTCCCATCCTTCTTCGACCCAATGATGATGGGTGACCCACATGGTGATGTACTTGGTCGAATGACACCCTGTTTCAATAGTTGCTGTAATTGTTTCTTCACCTCATTTGCTTCTATAACAGACTGTATGTATAGCCAAATATTCAACAATGGGGAGTCTGGAAATAGCTGGATCTTGTGCTCCACTTCTCTCTTAGGTGATAACCCTTTAGGCTCTCGGAACACATCCCTGTATGCTTGTAAAAAATCCTCCAATTATTGTTTCCGTTTCTTATTGACTCCTCTTCAGACTGAATTTCTCTTAAAAACTATAAAACATACTTCTTGCTGGAACATATCAATTTCTTGGCTTGGTTGACACTTAACAGTGGAATTTTTGACTATTTACCTTTGTGCGCAATGATGATGAATGATTTTCCATCCTTGACGAGCCGATACTGATTGGATCTCCTCATGAATATTTCATCTCGCATGTACATGTATGGACTCCTAGACACGATTCCACATACATCAAGGGGAACCACATCTAGATCTACTTCATCAATAAAATCAACACTGATAGAAAATTTGATTTTACACTGTTTTGTTACCTTCAACTCTGCATCCTTATTTACCCATCCTAGTGGATATGGGTTTGGATGATCACGAAATTCCAGCCCCAACTTCTTGACCAACTCTGCTGCAATGAGATTCACCTACGATCTTGAGTCAAACATAACATCAATCTTTGTTTTCTTGACCTATGTCTTTATATGAAAGAGTTTGGTCATTTATTTCTCTTCCTACCACTGAAGGCTACTCAGATTCACCTCCTTTTGCATTGATGTACACTGTCACAATCTTCTCATCCACTTTTGAGCTACTTTCAAGTTGGTTTCTTGAATCAGGGGCCATGAAATTCTTCTTCTTATTATATTTCTTCTTGTTCTTCGGGTTTAGCTCTGGGTGCAACTTCCAACACTTCTCCTCTATATGTCCATCAATGTTGTAGTGGTTTCTAGGATCTTTGCACTAGTGTGCTGTTGCTATCGTCTTTTTATCTTTCCCCCTTTTGCTTCTTTTTTCCCTCCTTAGAAGTGTCTTGATGCTCCTTCTGCTTCGATCCACTTGATTGCGCTCTCTTTAGGCATATGTTTTCCAGGTACTCTGCTTGTACACAAGCCTCACCCACCGATTTTATCTTGAATAACATCACTTTCTCACGCAGATGGCAGTGCATACCCCCCAAATACTTGAAGAGTACATCTCGGTTATTTGGAGAGATACCCAACCATATAGCCATGTTTTTGAATTCCGTGGTATACTCCTGCACACTTTGGCCCAACTTTTGCCTAAAGTAATGCCACCGAATCCACTTGTCCTCTACGTACTCAATGGGATAAAATTGTGACTTAATGAGGGTTTTGAAGTCCTCATACTTAGTCATTGGAGGTTCTCCCTCCAACCCCAGGCTTTCCGTGTGGCTCTCCCACCAAGTCATTGCATGGCCCTTTAATTTTAGTGGCGCGAATGAGATCTTTTGCCCTTCCTCGATCTGATGGGCACTGAAATAAACTTCCAGTTGCTACAAATAGTGATTCATCTTCAGAGCATCGATATCATTGTGGTACAACTTGGTATCGAATTTGCTTCCATTTTAAACAGGGACTTATTCAAGAAACTCAAACTGGGTTGATCTTTTCTAGGTTCTTTCTTCAGCTAGTTCTCTGTTTCTTCTTGATCTCTTGATCCCCCTTCTGATTTTTTCTTTGCATTTGAACCCCCATCTTCTCCAAATATCCCAAGATTATTTCTCAAGGCCGCCATGATGAAGTTTACATTATGATTTATGTTTGCGACTTGTTTTTCCAACCGTGGAAACCTCACCATTGCAGGATCACGAGGGTCATTTACAGATTCGTCAAGCATGATTATTGTTTTACAATTTTCGACTTCGTTGACCTATATCCCTTGCAAAACTCCACAAAATACCCAAAGAAACTTGCTCTGATACCAATATGATCCATAAACTATCATGGATATTCCACTGGATAGTTTGTCACAACAAATATGATAATATTATATTCAAAAATTGATATTCTACACTATTACAATTTTATTAAACTTAGAGCTATAGACTTAATTGTAATTAGTGCATGCATGCGAATGGAAATTATGCAGAAAAATAGAAAATGACAAAATAATCTCACACACACATAAGACACAAAATATGCTCTGGGAAATCCTTTCGAGAGAAAACCCAATTGGAAGGTGAGGCCGCTTCACTCTCTTTCTTTGTCTGGAAATATCGTTGCAGGTACAAAGAAGTAAGAATTGTGGCTTGTGGGATGCTACAATGTAGACATCATCCTTGTGTGGTTTACCTCCTATCCCTCTTGGCTATCTTTGCTCCGCTATGGAACAAAATGATCTTGAAAGAATGTAATGTTTCTTTCTCCTAGTGGCCTAGTTATAACACAACCTGATAGCCTACTAGTGGTTAAGTTTGAATACATCAACTCTTAACTAGAGTTACAATATAGACTCTTCTAAAGTATTTTACATCATAAACACATCAATAATCCCCTTTTATATGAATGATGGGGACTGACACGATATCCTCCCAAACTATAGGTGTGAAAACAAGAAGGTCAACTTCTGAGTGACATAACTTTTGCATACAAACTTTGATTGGCACACTTATTTTTCCATTGGAAATATATTTGTGTGTAGAACAACATGAAAATATGGTGTGCTAAAGAGACAAAGTTTTACTCCAAAAAAACGTCGTTCGATGTCTTAAAATTCTCCCAGAAGGTTTCATACCTCGTTTTGCCAAACTAGGTCTCGCCGATAAAAACGATCCCATGAACTGAACCTTAAAGAGTAAATGAAGTTTGAAGTATCTTGAGATATATATTAATTTTACATTTTACATACATTTGTAAAAGTACACATGAACATTGAAGTACAACAAGGGAAAATCATGTTACAAATACACTTTATCGACATCCTAGTTACTGTTGAAGAAAGTGTAACTAGGTTTGGTATTTATAAATGTAAATTTGATCTTTGTACTTGTAAAAGAAAATAAGTATTATTTTTGTAAAATTATAAAATGAGTTTCTTGCTCATTACATAGGTCCAGCACATGTTGAAGTGCTATAGGAAAGTTAGAGTCAAAGAGCTCTTCTTGAGCATATATGTAATATATACGAGTCAACCTAGAGTCTAGATCAACCCTCCAAGACAAGAACAATCCTCTTGAAGAAGGAAACGAGTTAAAGAATGTTCAACACAGTTATATTGGCCTGCAAATGAATATAAATGTCAAGTCAGCGAAAAAATGAGACACATCGGTTCATTGACACACCCACTGATTATGGAGGACTAGCCACTATATATACCTAGTTAGGGTCGGCGTAAAAGTGCAGGAAAAACTTAGATTCTCTCTGCAATTTTCGGATTGTACAACAAGGACAAAATCTCATATTACTTTGTGACTTCGGATGGTATAATAAGGTGCAGTCTCGGTGATAATTATAGTGAAGTCCTCACATATATCTCTGCAATCTCAGCGTAGTTATAGGGTCACATTGATACAATCTTGACATAGTTACGACAAATCTCAATCCAAGGAAAACATGGTTACAGTCTCGGTTAAGATCATAGTAATAGTCTCGACGTTCATGTTAGAGGAAGGATCTTGGTGAAGCATATATCATAGATATAGTTATGTCCTCGACATCACTGTAATCATGATATCAGTCATGATCCTCATAAAGATGAAGACTTCGGTGTAGGTTTTAACCCCGTATAGAAATTACCTGCTTACGAATTCTAAAATACAGAAAATAAACAATGCGAGAGAATAACACATAAAAAACATATACACAGAGATTTTCCCCTGGATCCCAAAACCGAGACTACCAACTTGATTTTTCATTATGTTCCTTTCAATGTTATAATACATATTTATACATGCCAAAGCATCCAATACCATGGACCGAAAACCATCGCGTCCAAAACCATGCACTGAAAACCATCGCGTCCAAAAAAACATGTGCGAAAATCATGCACAAAACCATAGGTGGGTCCGCCCAACCTAACATAAGGTCCAAAACCAAAACTTTCCGGGGCGCTGCCCTAGACCCCATAAAGTGGGGTTACGGGTACCTCTCAAACCCCCTGTAACCTCCCCCCCTATGACCCCCGGTTAACTACGTGGGCTAGTCGTGGAAATAATATAACACAACCCAACATTCTCCCACTTGTTGTTTTCTTTCCATAGGGGGCCACAAGAGAGCTTAGTCATTT